>MNCI01013254.1:112129-161128 GCA_015680685.1 Gnetum montanum
CCCTTTTTTAGGCTCCTGATTTTGGCACAGCCATTGAATTACGATGGTGTAATCGTTGGAGTTCATCCGCGCTTGCTGCATTCAGGGAAAAAATGCTAAAACCCTCACTCACGCAGCTGTTGGAACCCAGAAAAGCCTGAAACCCTTGGATTGAGCACCGCTGCTGCTACTAACACGAGCACCGCTGTGAGTGGAGCCAATCTGCCTTTTTTCAGCATTTAAGTTGGCACGCGCGCTAGTCTATGCATCATTGATGGCCGTCACAAAAGTGCCTGCGCAGAAGGCAGAAATGGCAGGGGAGTGATGTGCGTCGGCAACCAAGGAGGATGGACAACGACGGAAGGAGAGAAGCCTTTGTTCTGTGCGCGGCGGCCACTGTTCTGTGCATGGTGGTCACTACGGCTTCGGTAATGGCCAGATCTGGCTGAGAAAGACACAAATCTAGCCGATGGAGGAGCAGATCCTGTGGGCGAACAGAGGCAAGCGAGGACTGCGACGACGGCAGTGGCACCAACACAACAAGCGGTGGTAGCAGTTAGGAAAGGGGGCCTCCGAAAATAGCACCATGTACAAAAAACCCCCAAATCTGAACCTGCATTTTTCTCTGTTTTGTCCCACGTGTAAAGGTCTAGCTACGGTTGCACTGCGGAAATCAAAGAACAGAAAACAAAGGCCAAAGACCAGCAGGCACCTAAATCATGTTCGAGGACACTCGTTGGCGGTCGCGTCCCAAATGGTCGCCAACACTACCAACAAGTGCCTCTTAACTAGGCTTTCATTTCATTTTGATAGGTTGAGTAAAAAATGGAAATCCACCATGATCTCTCCATGCCCTTAGCTTTAGCCGGTCCAGATAGCAAGACCATTGAACCCAGACCTAATAGATTGGGAATCAACCAGAGCTAGCACTGTAGCATCCTTAGGAACATCCCCAGACTGGCCTGAGTATCTGGTATGAACCCTAGATTTAAAGGCTGAGGATGTAACTGAGGACCCTCTCATCAAAATGCCTATGACCAAGACCAAGGGGGAAGTAAAAACATTGCGACTTAGTTCCCTCTTAGATGTGTAGACACACAAAGATGTGGTCAAAATCCTGCAGGACAACATTAAAATCTTCGCATGGTCATACAACAATATCCTAGGTTTAGATCTAAGATTGATATAGCACAACATCATCCTAGATCCACGCATGAAGGTAGTCAAGTAGAAAGCTTGTAAGGTTAAACCAGAAATTGCACTAGTCGTAAGGGATGAAATCAACAAGCTATACCAAGTTGGTTTCATCCGTGCAGTTGATTAATCGGAATGGGTGTCCAACATCGTTGTGGTTTCTAAAAAAACGGGAGGAATACTAATCTGTATAGACTTTCGGGATTTGAACAAGGTAATGATCAAAGATGATTTCCCACTTTCAAGCATAGATCAACTCATCGACACTACGGCTAGTCATGCTCTGCTATCCTTCATGGATGGTTTCTCTGGCTACAACCAAATTCACATTAACCCATAGCATCAGCTAACAACAACCTTCATGACCCCATGGGGTACCTTTTATTACACTATGATGCCTTTTGGGCTTAAGAATGCCAGAGCAACCTACCAGCGAGCCATGACCTACATTTTCAGTGACTACATCCTAGAAACGTTGAATGACTATGTGGATGATATAGCAATCAAGTCCAAAGAGGCTGCTAATCATCCACACGACCTAAGGGTAGTCCTTAAGTGTGATCAAATGCATGATTTGCACCTTAATCCTAAGAAGTGTGTCTTTGGGGTAAAAACCATATGCATGTTAGGGTTTGTAGTATCGGAGGCTAGAATACAGATGGACCCTGACAAAGTTAAGGTCATCATCAACTTGGCACCTCCAACGAACCTAAAGGAATTGTGTGGTTTACAAGGTAGGGTATAGTTCATTTGAAGGTTCATAGCAAAGTTGACTAACAAGTTACACCCCATGCAACATCTTCTAAAGAAAGGGGTTAACTTCGAATGGATGACTCAATCCCAACAAGTCTTCGATGACTTAAAGAAAGAGCTTTTGCACCTCCCAACTATGCATCCAACACAGAGGGATAATCCTTTCTTCATCTACCTTGCCATCTCAGATACATCTATCATTAGACTATTATGTCAAAAGTGAGACGATGGATCTAAGATACTAATGTATTATCTGAGTCATGCATTAATAGCGCATGAGGCAAAATACAATGAGGTGGAGAGGAATTGCCTTGCCTTAGTATTTACATTAAAAAAGTGGAGGCATTACCTATTTTGCAGTACAATTAACATCATTTTCAAAAGAAACATACTTCGAACTATCACTAACAACCTGTATGAAAGTAGTAGGATATCCTGGTGGAAAGAAATAACCGTGGAGTTCAACTTACACTATGTGAGCCAATCTTCAACAAAGGGTCAAGCCATGGCGACCTAACTTATAGCCTCACCCATCAAAGACCAAGCAACCATAGATCCTGAATTCCCAAACGAGCATGTTGGCACTATCAACGCCATCCCATCGCACCTGGAAGCCACTTTACACTTCAATGGTGCCTCGATCATGCAAGGAGGTAGTGCAGCTACCTTCATTATGTTCCCCTCTAGGGAAATGCACCTGTTTTCTTATCATTTTATGTTCCCCTACACCAACAATGTGGCAAAGTACGAGGGGTTACTCAGAGGTCTCTTAGCTGCCCGAACACTATGCATATAGCACCTAGCGATTCACGATGATTCACAATTAGTTGTGAATCAAATCACTGAGGTCTATGCCTACAAAAATACACATCTACAAACCTATTTCAACCTAGCAAAAAGCTTGCTCAAACAATTTACAACTAAGATGTGCAACACATGCCATGCAACAAGAACACTGTAGCAAATGCCTTAGCCACCTTTGCACTAAATATTCCACCACACTTGCTTGCAAGTCTACCAACTTTGATTGTCGAATGTACTAAGCCCATCACTCAGGTGGGACACGTGGCCTCAATCAGTGCTGCAAATACCCAGGAGTGGTACGCTGACCTTATAGCCTACCTGTAGCATAGAAAACCCCCAAGAGGACTAACATCTGCCCAAAGAGATGCAATCCACAAGCATGCCCAGTAATCTATGCTCATAGGAAATGATGTCCTGTGCAAGCGTTCCTATGACAGGATATTACTGGCATGCATGGGTGAGGAGAAGGTGTGGAAGGTGATTAATGAAGTATATGAGGGACTATGTAGTGGACACATAGCACCTAGGGCTATGGCTATGAAAATTAGATGCCTAGGGTACTACTGGCCCCATATGGAGAATGATTTTCTGTCAAAGGCCAAGATGTGTGACACGTGCTAGAGATACGCAAATCTCATACACATTTCACCTACAGAGCTGCACCCAATGCAGATCACATGGCCTTTCCAATGATGGGGACTAGACCTCATAGGACCTATCACGCACAAGTCCTCCACATGGCATAGCTTCATCATCACTGCCACTGAGTACTTTACTAAGTGGGCGGAAGCTATCCCCCTGAGGAAGACAACATCTCAGTAGGTTTTCCACTTCATCTTGGATAACATCATGACAAGGTTTGGGCTTCCAATGACTATTGTAACTGACAATGGACCATAATTCAGTAGTATGGAAACTCAAACCTTCTGTAGCAATCTAGGCATCAAGCAATCATTCTCCTCCTCATACTACCCATAGGCGAACAGGCAGGTGGAGGCTACAAATAATTCCATCATCAACTTGCTAAAAAAGATGCTTAGAAATAGCAAGAGGTGGTGGCAGGAGCAAATCTTCTATGTTCTATGGGCCTACAAGACGACATGTAAGACAACGACGAGTAAAACTCCTTATAGTCTTATTTATGGAAGTGAAGTTGTGTTGCCTCTTGAGTTGCAAGTACCATCACTTCGGATGCTCCTCTCCCATGTTGTGAGTGAGGCCCAAAACAATGAGTCATAGATCATCGACCTTGACTCAATAGAGGAGGAGCATGTGCAAATCCTAAGTCGCATAGAGTGCTACCAGAGCAAGCAATAGCAAAAAAACCATGTAGATCCGCATCAACAGCTTGTATAGAAGAGAGACCTCATCCTCAAGGTCACCCGTGAGCATGTGAGAAAATTCTCAACCAACTGGAAAGGCCCTTACATGGTCACTAAATCCTTTGGGAATGGAGCCTTTAAGCTGGTAGACATGGACGGCAACGTGTTCGCCAACTCGGTGAATCACTCGTACCTCAAGCTGTACTACATTTAAGCGCATGGAGCAAACAGGAAATCATCTGCTATGACGTAAAACTGGCATAGCAAGTCCACTATGATGTAAAACTGGCAAAGGTGAGCAAACGTCTGCTATAATGTTAAACTGGCATAGCTTCATCAATGTCTGCTATGACGTAAAACTAGCACAGATCTTCCTTTATGACATAAAACTAGCAACAAATGTCTTCTATGACTAGAAACTGGCATAGCTAGTCTGCTATGACTATAAACTGGCACAAAAAGTCCACTATGACTTTAAACTAGCACACACAATCTGTTGGGACCTTAAACTAGCACATATGATCTACTAGGACCTTAAACCAGCATAGCGGTTTGCTGGGACCTTAAACTAGCACATGGTCTACTAGGACCTTAAACTGGGTTCGCGGCATGTCCCCAGCATGCATCTACACCAAGTACACATCAAGCGAGCCTGCACAGTGCCAATGTGGTGTGGAATGTTGCTGTTCTAGAATGCAGTTCACGATGCACTGAGAACACAATCTGAAACATATGCAACGCCATCACTCATGGCATCTTGCTGATCCCCCAGAGATGTCTTATGACATCTCATTGATCCCTCGGACCTACCGTTTCCATGGACCACTACCCTAATGATAGTTCCTTGGTTAGTTCCTGGTACTCGAGTTCCGGTAGTATTATGGTCCAGCCACAATATTTTTATCCTCAAACTCCATACCAGTGTCTAGGCTCAAACGACGTTTAGCTATGTGGTAGTTGATCCCATAGCCGAACTAATAATGCATGCCTTTGGAAGGGATTCCAGAGCATCCACACTCATAGCAACTCCCCGCTCCTTTGATGCCAGCTCCTCCATGCTGACACTGCCAAGGCCACTGCTGGCCTTCCTACGTTGGACATTGTACACCAGCAACGATCTCCAAGAGCTTCAACAACATTTGCAGCAAGCAAGACCTTTGCCCTTATTTTTCATCATGGCTATTTTTGCTAGTTCGCTCTCTGTGTTTGCAGGGTGTGTTCCGGTGAGGCATTGATCGAAGGTGCGTCTTACCACAATAGCATGCTACAGCATTGCAAAGTGATTATCTTGACTAGCTTGGCTACTTCAGAGTGCATATCCTATCCTACCTTTCAAGCTTCTTCCCTTTACCATAATTCTTGCACCTACAATGTCCACTTGCTCCCCTCTTTTACAAGCTTTTCCCAACACCTATTAAGCCCTCTTGTTTGTTCAACCGCAAAGTCCATGACATGTGTAACATAGCTCACCACATGCGAAGCATCTGTAGGTAGGTTATAGCCCCCACACGGATGTAACACAACTCATCCAAGGAAAGAAACACTTGTCCTGCAACAAGGTTGTTCGCAAATGTAAACAGCAAAACAACAAGCAGCAAGAGATTAAGAGTGCAAAAACTCACGTGCCTAAAGTAAATGGCATGTAAGCTATTTTTCAATCACCCTCTACAAGAGTTTCAACAAGAGGTCGAAGGTTAGCAAAAATGAAGATGAAAACGTGAACGACTTCCTCATGATCACTCCGATGGAAGAGTTTTCTAAGCCTCATCTTTATCATTTTCTTAAACCTCCTTCCTCCCCACTTAGCCCTTTCCCCCTACAAAAACCAATGCAACACTCTCAAGCATAGCTAAGTGACATCTTAACAATCACCGCACAGCAATGTTAGCATTTGTCTTCCGTGGTTTTTTGTATTCTTTGTCAATGCCTCTCAGGTCCATCCTCTAGACGTCAACATAGAGGGGCCAATGAAACATCGTAAATTTTCAAGGCCTCCTTGCTTCACCAGGCCGTCACAATTTGGGCAGTGTCACAGTAGTTCATCAGGAGATGGATGTTTTGAGCTTTAGGCTGTTTAGTTTGGCAAATTTTCTAGCTATGTAATTTGTCCAGCTGATAGCCTACATAGAAGCAACACCGAGAGTTCTTGGTGGTGCTCAAAATGCATAAAATAGTTTGGTAGGTTTTCTAAGTCAAGGAGTTTGCTATGCTACACCATGCTATATAGCGTAGTAGTCTTCAGGAGACAGTTGTTCAAACAGTCAACCACAAATTTTTGCAAGAACAAGGTGCTACGCTACACTACACAGCGTAGAATAGTGTAGCGAGAGCAAGATAGGAAGGCTTAGCTTACTTAGTGATTTCCAATCACAGTAAGTTAGTGCCTCTAGCCTTCGAAAAAAATTGCTTCACTCGACTCCAAGTTCTTCAGCAATGGCTCCTTCACCAGAAAGTAGAAAACTTAGCAAAAAGCAGGCTATGTCAGTTGCTATGCTATGCAGCATAGCATAGTGTACCAACTCTGCAGGAATAACAAAAGGCATCTCAAAGGGCAAGATCAGCAAGTTCACAAGGTTCGCAGTGCAAAGGGAAAAGTTCACATATTGGTGACGTTTTTGCAACTAAGGCTAGCTACTACGCTATGATACGCTACGAAGCATAGCATAGTGTAGCAAATATGCAATAAACAGTCAGTGCACTTCAAAGGTTTCCAGCACATGCAGTAGGACATAGCACAAGTTTTTACTTCAAACTGGTGGCTACACTATGCTACGCAGCATAATGTAGCGCAGTGTAACAAACTGCTACGTTACGCCCACACGCTACACTACAAAGCACAGCATGGCATAGTAGACAGTTATGCCACATCAATGCACTTCACCTAATTTCACCATTGGCACACATCTCCAAGCTCTGACAATGCAATTACATCGTGCTAGTTTCGCAATTACAACATGGTAGGCTCGTCCAATGGACATGCATGTCCAATGGTCATGCACATCCATGAAGCATAGAGAAGTCAACACAAGCCCAAGACATGTGGCATCCAAATCACATCTACTGTGTGCCCTTGGCCCTATAAATACCCCAATGAGTGATGCTCAAAGGGTCAAGCTTTTGGTGAGTCATTCAGCTAGTTAGTGAATTGGTTGGATGGCAAGAAAAAAGTTAGCATTGTACTCTTGAGCATTGTAAACATCTTGTTTGGCATTGTAAAAAATTGGAACTCTCACTTGGCATCTTGTTCTACCCTTTCCTGCTATCCTCATAGTATTCTGCATTGTTGACTCCCAAGTCCACGTTCAAGTATACAAGCTATCTTGCTCTGGATGTCTTGGTTACCTTTGGGATCTTTGCGCTTCCCAGTGTCATGCAACCAATTGTATCCACCTTGACAGAGTAAAGTCACGTTCTTGCAGCAGTGCATTTCTCTAACTACAATTTACTTTGTTTTCTTGTCATTGCATTTTTACATTGTTCTCTATCTCTTTTGCATTTAAAGTTATCATTTTATGCTAGCAATCTTGTTTTCAAATTATCCATTTACAAAAGGTTATATTAACATCGACTAAGTCCCTATCTGAACGACCAGACCATTCACGGCACCTCGTTTCCATTTTATCCACCATGGCCCATGCACAGATTCGGGGTTAAGAGTGTCACGACCGATGACCTCTCGGTGTTTTCCAGCCATTGACATTTTTGGTCACAACAAAATGCTTTAGATGTTATAAATATAAACACTATCATTCTGAATGCGATACTAAACTACCCAATGAGAAAGGAGAAAAATCAATTTTTTTAGAAGAGGAGTCTGAGACTTTGTTGATGGTAGTTCAATCCAACCAAGAGTCTCAGTTAGATGTATGATATGTGGATACTCATTGCAGAAACCATATGTGTGGATTTAAGTCTTCTTTTTCTTACTTAGATGAAATTTTTCATTCTACAATAAGTTTGGTGATTGTTCTACTATAAATCTAAAGGGGAAGGAGGATATTAAGATTAGAACTTGATGAATCACATTATATCATCTGCTCTAACGTTGGGTATCTAATGTCGAAGCCAAGGTGCAATGTTAGGTATCTGATGTCAAGGGATATATGCTACCCTATAAATATAGCACTCAGGATCACAATTTGGCATTATTTTTTTAGTTTTCAGTTAGAGTAGTGAAACTCTTACAGTTTAGTTTCTCTAGAGTTAGAATATTTTTTGAGTGCCCGTAGAAGGAGTCTAAGTGTGTATGGTTCTTTGTTCAAGCATTGATGTACCTAAGCACAATAATGTGACAAGAATAAAAATAAATTCTTTTGACAATCCTTGTAGCATTGAGAAAAGATTCATATTTTCTTTAATGCACTTTACTTTAATGCGTTTGAATTAAGCAATTACCTTTTAATTATTAAAGAACATAGGCATAACCACTTCTAGTATACATATAGTACTTGGTAACCTAGCAATGCTTAATGTTTGATAGCATAGCAGCACTATATGTGTTCAGGATTTGTTTGAGAAAGTGGTATAGTTACTTGTGTTAGGCTAGCTAGGTAGTAGATGAATTAGATCTTCAACTACTTTACCTTTCATTCTTGTTGTAGGAAATTAAACTTATAAAAGATAAAATGAGAAAAATCATGTACATCAATTACACTTAAACCATACCCTTGAGCCTCACAAGTGTAGTTGGGAAGACAGTAAATGTTTTCAACATCCATTTCACTTCCTAGAGGAACTAGTGCACTAGAGAACTATAGGTCCACAAAATTTGATTGGATCATGTGTAAATGCCTTAGTTATTTACATGGTTGGGTGTAGGGGTACCTCACTGCTCATCATTGGTGCCATTGCTAAGGACCTTTTGGTTGTTTCATGTGCTATCTAGGACCTAGTCAACTTATTTAAATCATTTGAATGAACCTTTGATTCATATCATATTTTACCATTACTACAACAAACCTTACAATCACACTACATTTTTTATCATATAATTGAATATGTCTTCTTCTCATAGGAGTGCTTCTTCGCCCATGTTTGATGGAGCTCATCATCCAGTGCCTTAATAATATCGAATCATATATGCTCATCTTGATGAGTATGTACCAAATTGCATCTTCATCTTACATCAAGATGAATAGCTATGGTGGTGTAACATGGAGGACAACATTATGTTGTGGCTTGATTGATTTGTTCCTACAATGCTTCACCAAGCACTTATCCTTCTATGACTTTAGGAACATCATGTTGGGTATGTTGTGCAAGATAGTGATGCTAGGGATTATTGTCCCATTGAGGCACAATGTCTCCTAGATCGCTAATTAGAACAATGCCATGATTTTGTGAAGGAAAATGGATTTAATGACTTCCCATTCCTAGTATACCAAAATGATGGTGGGGAACCCATCTTTAGGGGTTTTCCATTTAATGAAATTCCTCTCTTTGACTTCAGTGATGGAGGTCAAAACTAGAACTTGTAATCTATAATTCACAGTCCTGGTTCTATTAAGAATGGATCCAATGACAAAGAAGCATCCAAAGAGGGAAGTCAAGGCAAGAATATAGATAAGAAACAAGATTGTGATCATGGTCATGATCATCGAAGAGGTGGTAGTAGGCATCATGATGATGTTATTCCTCCTTCCTCTTACCCTTTGTTGTCATCATCTTCTCCTTCTTTGAGCTTTGATCATAACCATAGGAGGCAAGACCGTGATTGAGATGACCAAAATGATTGATAGAATCGAAATGATTGAAGGAACCATTGGGAAAGTCAAGATCAATGATGTAGACATTCAAGAGAGGCACATCACCATGAACGAAGGGGTAGTAGAGGGTATCATAGGCATCATGATCAAGGAATCAATGAGACTTTACTTGTCATCCAAAGTATGCTTAACATCACAGAGGTAGTACAAATTCCAGCAAGGAATGTGAAGGATAGTCAGATCAAAAGGCTAGACATAAACAATGATCCTCAATTCAAAGGAGGATATAACTCTAATGTATAAAACCATCTCCAAGCTTTTCAAGATGTATGTGCCTTGCAAAACATAGAGAATGAGTGGCACAATCTTAAGTTGTTCCCCAGGACACTCATCAAAGAAGCAAAAAACTATTACTAGTCCTTAGAGCTGAAATCTATCAAACGATGGAGTACCACGCTTAAATTGTTTAATGATAAATATTAAATATACTCTAGAGTGTCCAACTTGAGAAGGAAAATCTAAGGATGAAAATAAGGAACACATAAACCCTTGGATGCTACCATTAGTTGATACTATTCCTTAATGGATAAATGTCATAGCCATGGTTATTCTCAATTGGATAAACTTTACCACATTGTATATGGGCTTTGATCAAAAATGAGAAAAACCCTTGGTATCTATGCCTAGGGAAAATTGTTAAAATTAAGTGTCCATTAGATACAAAGATTAATTGAGCAAGTAGCTAAAGAGAAGGGTGAATTAAGGAAAAGAGAAAGTGCAGAAGAGTACAACTATGATTCTTCCATCTAAAAGAGGGAGGTTTAATTCTGTGATAGTGAGGATGAATCCACATCTAATGAGGTGGAAAATAGAAAAACCTTGCCACTCCAAAAATTTTAAGCTAAAATTACAATCAAGTTTGGTCAATTATGGGACTCCATAAATAATAGATTTCAAGCTATCCTAAAAATTTTTGAAGAATCCAAAGAACAAGGTAGTGATCATGAGCATAGGAGGTGTAAAGAAGTTGAACATGACTATCACAAAGGTAATGGAAAGATTTCTATGATAGAAGATGTTGCAAAAAGTGAATTAGATGATGATGGTGGGTGTGACATTTTCTTGTATGAGCATCCTAAGAGATGTTTCCCCATAGTGTCACATTTACAAGAGTTTGGGATGTATGCTTTAAATCCACAATTAACACAAAGGCAAACATCCAAAAGATTACCTTATTATCAAGGTAATTTTAGGTAGTTCCACTAGCAACAACCGTATTATCTAAGTGGAGCTCCACTGCAACCATATGAGTAGTATCAATAGTGGTAGCAACCACAATCATGGGTGTTGGTACCACCAAGGCAACAATACCCTTATCAATAGCTTGATCCATATGGTTACTATGTTTAGCAATCCTTGTCTCCATGTGACTCCTTCAATCATGTTTCTACTTCCCAATCTTACTACCATCCTTCTGATTATTATCAAATTCATTATCCACATGAAAGAAGGAATGCCACCTCTTATCCTTATCCTCCTATCGCTACACATGTTCCTCCTATTGTTCTTGCGTAGCTATCATCTGCTCCACCTATGCAAGGTAAACTACTAGCTCAATCACACCAATGCAATGTTACTAGGATTGTTAACCTACAATTGGTTAACAGACTTAGTGGTTCGAACACTTGATTAAGAAAAAACCTTTCTTTTAACAACATAGTCCACCTAATCCCTTAAATACATCTATGATTCACAACTTTGTCCTTGCATCTTCCTTTGTCTCAAACATCTTTGAGTCCCTTTCAAACCAAAATCTACCTAAATCCATACCATTATGCCTACTCATACTATATCTAATTAGATTCATGCTGGAAACCTTTCCAAGAACTTACCAAATCCTAGACATCCTCTAATTTATTTGTAGATTGCTAAAAATGAACTATGCAAAGCTCTTCTCGACTCAAGTTCTAGTGTTAACTTGATCTCTCATGAGATGTATACTACATGGAACCTACCTCTTTAAAAGAAGAGCAATATTAGATTAGAATTGATAGACCATTCCATCACTAGTCCATTAGGACTAGTAGAAGACATTGTGACCATTGTCCATGGGTGATCTTATCCTACTGATTTCCTAGTGATCAAGGTGGAGAACTATAAATTAGATCTTTTAACCATCATGGGAAGTACATGGCTAAGCATCATTGATGCTAGAATGGACATTTGAGATCTTTCCCTAGAAATATCCAAAGAAAATGCATTTAGAAAGATCGATAAGAAGAAATTTTCATGCATCACATATAGTGATACAGGGTGCAATTGTGTGTAAAACCTTTAGGCCATGAAATAAGTATCTATCTTTGCATGCTAGTAATGTCCACTAGAAGTAGAAATTCAATGGTGTCTGTATGTAGCAGCTAAAAATTGAAGGGCATCCAACGGCTAACTGCTAATTCTAAAAGTAGCACACTATACATGGAACCAACTGAGAGCCTAACATGTGCATATGTTGTAGGCATGAATGAACTAGAGCAAGTTCATCACCAACTCTCTAATGATACAAATGATGATACCTACTAGGAAGAGTTGGAAAATCCTGAAAGTTTCAAGTAAGAGCCCCTTGAATTGAAAACACTACTAGATGGAATTGAATATGTGTTTTTGAAAAATGGAAAGCTAATCATAATTAATGAAAATCTTTCTCCAAAATAGAAAAACATGTTGTTTAAGGTAGTTAAAAAATGATTAGCATCTTTTGCTTGGTCATATCCTGAACTCACAAGAATTGATCTTAGGATATGCCAACATCACATCTATACTAATCTAGCCATGAAGCCAAAAGGACAACCACAAAGATGATTAAACCCCAAAATAAAGCATATCATCAAGGAGGAAATTAAGCAACTCCTCAAGGTGGGATTCATTTATCCCATTGTGGATAGTGAGTGGATTAGTCCACTTGTAATTGTGCTAAAGAAAGAAGACAAGTGGTGGGTCTACATCAACTTTTGCCTATTGAATATGGCAACATTCAAAGATCATTTTTCATTGTCATTTGTTGATTAGGTGTTAGGCACGATATCTAGGCATTGCTACTATAGTTTCCTAGATGGTTATAGTGGTTGTAACCAAATTCAAATTACATTAGAGGACCAGGCCAAGACAACATTCACAAGTCCTTGGGGGACTTTTACATATTCCAAGATGTCATTTGGTCTATGTAATTCTCTTGCTACATTCGAATGCTTGGTTCTGAGCATTTTTCAATAGTAGATTAGTACTAGTGTGGAAGTCTTCATGGATGACTTCTCGACTTAGGGAGATATATTTGAGTAAGCCTTGGACCACCTTGAGCATGTGCTAAAATGATGTGTTGAAACTAATTTATGGCTCAATTGGTAAAAGAGTGATCTAATGGTCTAGGAAGGCATTGTATTGGGGAATAAAATATCACAAGTAGGAATTGAGGTAGACCCTAAGAAAATAGGGGTCATCCAAGGAATAACCTACCAACTAGAAACTGTCAAAGATGTTTGATCATTCCTTGGACATACTGGCTACTATCAATAATTCATACAGAATTTCTTTAAGAGTGCAAACCTATTGGTGGTGTTGATAAAGAAAAATACTCCTTGTATTTGGATCGTGGAATGTGAAAAAGCATTCCAACAACTAAAATAAAAACTTCTAGAAACTCCAATCCTATGAGCACCTAATTGGTCTAAACTGTAATGACCAAAAACATCGATGGTACAAATCACCAAGGGGTCAATGGGTGCATAGCTTTAACCCCACCTCTATGTGAGGACCTTGCTGGAAATGGAGGTGGATCATCCTAGATGGTCATGTCAATCAAATAGGAACTTTGCCAATTGTAGCTAGGGTGAACAGTGCAACTAGGGGTTGGCATGGTTAGCCAAAATACCAATGTGGGCAATGCAAGACAATGCTAAGTGTTCTAGTGGGGTTTTGATGCAAAGCACAAAGCATAGTCATGAAATGAGGGCAAGTGTAGTCAAGGGTTTTAGCCAAAGTGAGGGTGCCAACTTATGTAGACTATCGCTCAAGTAGTACAATGTGACTGTGTGTGGAAAATGTGAAAAAAATGTAAGAAAATGCAGAAAGATGCAAAGAAAATACTAGAAATAGAAAAGAGAAATGGAGCACCATCCCAAATGGTAGTGTAGTTAACTCCAAAAATGGGTTTAGAAGTTATGCAATGTATAACAGGCATAGTGGAGAGTGTAGTCATGGTCTCAGTGGTGTTGGGCCATGAAGTCTGACACTCGCTATGGTATCCATGCCTACCAGGTTGGCCACCATGATGTAAGATGGGCAATGGTGTTCTGTCGGGTTGTTGCAAGGCGACATTGTCTACAACTATGCCTCTCTCCAATTTGCTAGTGTTCCTTTGGATCTCATTCACATAAATGCCAAGATGTCAAATTGTTATGCCTTTGGGGTTCATTTGTTCAAAATGGAAAAATACCCAAAAAAAACTTCCCCCCTTTGGATCTCATTCATCCAAAATACACCAAAATGTTAAACTACCAAGATGTTAATGCCCAAAATTTTCCAACCATTTCAAATTTTCCATTATGCAAATTGCCCCATCCTTCAAACATTGAGGGCTAGGGTATTTATAGGCCCAGGGTTAGCATAAAATGTAGATCTATTGCCATGTGGCAATGGGATAGTTGGGACTATGCTCTAGGGTAGTTGCGACTACACTCATCCCAGGTATACTCTAGTGTAGCAAATGGTGTTTGAGTGGTGTCATTGCTTTGATAGAGTTTGTGAAGCTGAAAGACTATGACCATGCTACCTTGCTACTCAAAGAAGATTACAATGTACCTAAAAATGCCAAAACATGCAAATTTTGGAGACTACACTTCGAGACTATGTTCTAGAGCATAGTTACAATTTTTGGGAAAAGGAGGAGTGCAAGAAGACAAATTCTACTATTGGAGGTGTTTCAAAGTTGATGCTGATGCAGATGTTAAGGTGTGAGGACCTTTGCAGATCATTCTTGCCATCTACGCTTGACTACACTCTAGACTAGGTGAGAGTGTAGTCCCAAACTTAGGTAAAATATAGTCAAAAACATGGCAAAATGTGGCTAAGTGTTGACTACGCTCTTGAGTGTAGTGAGCATAGGCTCAACAATTAGAGAAAAATGCAAAATCTAGCCTCTGGACTAATTATGCTGACTATACTCTAGAGCATAGTCCTAGAAATAAGAGCATAATCTTAACACTTAAAAAAATTTGAGAAAGTACCATCATTTTAACATCTAGCCAAATTTGCAGTGGAGAAGCTAGGGCCCAAATTTGTTGTGGTGTTTCATTGGCCCTTCTTTGTTGACATCTCGAGGAGTGGCCTAAGAAATGTAGATAAAGAATAGCAAAACACCACAGCAGACATGGCACAAACATCACTTATTGGTGCCTAATTAGGTGTTATTCCATCCTTAAAAGTGTTTTGCATAGTTGTATGCTAGGGCAAAGGTCATAGGTAATGTGTTAGGGAGATGAAATGCAAATGGGAAGATAAAATAAAAACAATGCATCATGATGTAAGATGTGAAGTCAGCATAGCTAATGATGATCATGGCATGAGGGTGGCTTGCTAGGAAACATTGACCTATCATTGGAGTGCTCATGAGAGAGTTAAGAGTGGATTCAAGGCTGGGCCAGTTTCAAAACTGTAGCATTGTTGCTTTTCTTGGGGATGTGCTTTTCTCCATTCTTTCTTTTTCTCACTATAAGGGAAACCTCCATTGGGTTCGGCTTACTTTTGAATGTTAGCTACATGGTGTTGGCCATCAAGTAGATGGGCTTTGTTTTGATGTAATCACATCATGTTTGTAGGATAGGTGTTTCTTCCCAAGGATGAGTTGCATTTCATCTGCTTGGGCTTTGACTAGCCAATAGAGGCTTCCCATGGAACCAGTTGCATTACGTTTGTCATGGGCTCTACGATTGATGTGAAGAGGATGCCATGTGCATTATAGTGCATATGCATTAGAGGTATTTGCATGTAGGGGAATGTGAGGGAAAGTAAGGGTATCAAAATGTGAGGACATACATAGGCTATAGTGCAGGGACATGCATAGGCTATAACAGGATGAGAAGGAATGTGCACTCTTAAGAGGCTTAGTTAGCCCAACCATATACATCGAAGTGATGTGGTAACTTACCACTATGATGAGATGCACCTCTGCATGACTACCTTTGAGGCTTCGTCTTGAAAACACAACTTCGAGAAGACAAGAAAACCATAAGATGTGAAATGAAAATCAAATGTCAGATGCAAAGATGCTGCAAATGTGAGTGCTAAACCAGTTACAAGTGCTTGGGAAGCTAGTGAAAATGACAAGGACGATGATGCTACGAGTGCTCCAAAGGTCATGCTAGAAGCAAGTGCTCCAAAATATTAAGAAGATGTTAATTTAAGGTTCTGCAAAATTGTGAACCTAGTTTAAGATCCTAGAAAACCATGGTATGCTATTTTATAGTCCTTGCAAACTAGATGTTAGTTTAACATCATAGTGGACAAGCTATTGTGCTAGTTTAACATCATGATACAATGACAAGATGTGCCAATTTATAGTCATAGTGGACTATCTATGCTAGTTTAACATCATAGCAAATAAGTTCTTACCTTGCTTTAGTGAAGTATAGTGTTGCATGCATAGTCATGTTGTGTGCATGAAAGATCTTGCAAAAATTAACAAGGAAAAACAACATCAAGTAGCACCTATTCTAAAGAAGTTAATGCATAAATGAAAGCAAAGTGATGCAAATAGTGGTAGTTTTTAAGCCATCCTAGGTCATGTGTTGCAAGTTTAAGGCCATCGTAGGCCATGCATTGCTAGTTTTGTGTCATTTCAGGCTCACTAGTTTAAGGCCATTTTATTCCATGTGTTGTGTGATAGTTTAAAGTTATTTTAGGCTATACGGTGCAATTTTAAGGGCATAGATGGCCATGCATTACTAGTTTAAGGCTGTGGTGGGCCATAGGTTGCTACTGTGAGGCCATTTTGGGCCATGCATTGGGATCAATAATTTTGGGCCATTTTAGGCCATAGGTGCTACTTTAAGGTTATGGTAGATCATACACTAGTTTAAGGATTTATCAAGCCATGGCAAGGGGATGAAAAATGGTAGTTTTAGGCCATCCTAGGAAGCAAGTTACCACTTTAAGGTCATGATGGGCTATAACACTATTTCTGTTTTTCTAATTTTTATGGATTTTAATGTTTTTTAAATGTAATGCATAAGCTAAGTGGATGAATGTGTAAACAAAGAAAAATGATGCATGAACAAATTCAATGCAAGTGAAAATAAAAAATGCATGACATGTGGAGGTAAGGGGTAGGTAGGAAATTAGCACATTTTGAGCTAATGGAGTGCCTTGGTTAGGTAGTTGTTTCATAATCTAGTGTGGATTAGGACACATGCAAAGCTTAAGGTTCCTTGGAAGGCTATTGGCTTCCATCGCTCATTCGAGTGTATCAACCTTGTGCATTTTGTTATCTACCATATGTGCATCACCAGGGAAGTCCACCTCTAGCCCTTGATTCATGTCAAGGTTGTTGATGGCTAGAGGGGCCGCATTATCACTATGGATAATGACTTCACCACCTCTATAAAAAAGGTGGATCTCTTGGTAAATGGAAGAGGAAATGACTTGTAACTTGGCCAGCTAAGGCTTGCCCAATATCAGGTTAGAGCCAAATATTTGCTCTATGATAATGAATTTTCTAGAGGTGGGTAATTTGTCTCCTGCAATGAAGGTTACGTTTATTATACCCTTGATAGTGATGTGTGATCCATTGAAGGATCTTAGACATGTGGTTTTGGTGGGATTAATCAGGTTTGTCAAGCCTAGCTTGTCAACGATGGAGTACGGAACTATGTTTGTTGTCGCACTATCATTGATGTGCACCCTGCAAATTATGTACTACCCAACATATATGTTAATAAATAATGGAGCTTTTTTGACCTCCCCTCATTCGAGGTTAACCTTGATTACATCGTTGCAAAAGGCTAGGGATGTTGAACTTGATTCCTATAGCACCAGAAGCAACATCACTGTACGGATGGCGTTCTCATCTGCAACGATGTCCTTTGTAATAGAAATGGAGGTCAACCTTTGGGCTAGGGCTTGGCAGTGTGTAGATGAGGTCATGACTAGGTCATTTAGCCTCATCATTGTGTTTTTCTACTTGAATGTTTGTTTCACCTAGGTTAGTATAGCTACAAAGTTCTTATCATCGATCATTGTGTTGGCTTTGACCTTCTCCATGCAACTCGAGAGAATAATCTCTTGTGAAGGGGACTTGGGCTTGGTTTTCTTGGCTTGCTTAGGGTTAGAGGCCCTAGTATTTAGTTCTAGCTATCTAGTTGTGACCTTTTTTTTGTCCATGGAGGTTGTAAGGCACTCATTTAGCCTCTTGCATTGCCATTTGGTAGGTCTACCTAGGTTGTCGATGGGGTCAACCCTTGAAGGAGAATAGACCAACACGTTGCCAACTATCGAGATTTAGGTAGGGGAGGGAACATCATGTTGTGGCACCCTAATGACAAATAGTGGTTTTGTAGTTGTTTTAGGGCAAGCTCCTTATGGCATCTTGGTGACAAAGGATTTTTTAGCGATTTTTGTTGCTGCATCATGCCAATTTAACATCATAGTAAATAAGTGATTTGTGTATCAATTTAATGTCATAGTAAATGAGGGCTATGGTACCTTGATCACAAAGGATGTTGTGGGTGCCCACAGTGGTACTTTGATCACAAAAGGAGGCCTCTTACTTGTGGAGGTTGAGGGGATCTTTGCCTTGCTAGGAAGCACTTAGATCACAAAAGGTTGTTTCACAATTTTAGACTTGCCACCTATGCTGATGGAGTATATAATGTAGGGGGCATTATCTGTGTTGGACTGTCTCACTGCATCTAGCACTAGTTGGCCCCTTTCTATCATTCTTTGGATATCATCCTGTAAGGCCTAACAGTTGTCCATACTATGATCAAACAACTAATGGTAGTGATAGAATTGGTCTAGTCGAAAGTCTTTCAAGATTGAGGGCTCATTTGGTACTACTAAGGCAAGTTTTCTTAGTAGTTCATAGTACCTACCATGTCATTGATGGAAAATCTCTAACACTTGCTTGTATTGGATTCACCTGACTTTCAAAAGTTAGTCTAGCAATTCAAAGGGTTTCATTAGCAATGGGGTATACTTTGAGTAATCCTTGCACTCAAAGCGGGGCCTTGGAGTGGCTTGTACTATTATCCTTACTAATGTAGGTAGGTTGGTAATAGAGTTGGTGATGGTTTTGTGAGCTGGAGCTTTAGGCTACTTAGCCATAGGGCCCCAGTTGGTTGCTTTTTTATTCGTGGCTACTATTTCCATTATTGCATTTTGCTTGGATACATGTTGGTTTTTGTAGGCCATGTAGGCTAGGTTGTTGATGGCTTGTGCTACCTCCTCTATGGCCTTTGTTTGGGCAAAGGCTTGGTTAAGAGACTTTGGGACCAAGTAGTATAGTTTTAACATGATGAAGTCATTAATTGCACCCTTGAAGATTTCCAAGAGGTGTGTCTCTACTATGAGGTCATGAATTTATTACAACATGGTGCTCCAACATTAAATGAATTTGGGCACGAGCTCTAAGGACCCCTACTTGACCTATGAGCTAGCCAAGGATGGCTTCACGTTTTAGGTTGTATCTAAAGCATGTCACACACTAGCTAAGGAGGTTCTCCAAAGAGGAGATAGAAGCCCTAGGTAGCACATGGTACCAATTGAGGGCTTTACCAATTAGATCCATGGAAACGATACACATTATGGTATGCAACTAGGCTTGTAGCAATATGCATTCAGATCTAAATGTGACAAGGTGTGCATTGGGGTTCCCTTCACCATTGTACTTGGTAAGTTGAGGTAGTAGGACCCTAGTTGGGAGAGTTAGGGATAGTCTCATAGGACTTATGGGATCATCCTAGTAGAAATCCACCACCTTGATAGTTTCAGAGGAGGTGGCTTTGAGTTGACTCATCTCCTCCATCAAACTTTGGATTAGTTGGAACACTCAATCCAAGTTTTAAGATGCACTAGCTAGTTACATTGGCTAAGCTAGTATTGGTTGCATGGTGTAAGGCTAGATTGTTGATTGTAGAGTATGTCAATTTAATGTCATAGTGGACAATTACAGTTAATGCATTGACTAAGGGATGGACATAGTGACCGAGGTAAGCCACACACACATGGGTTGGATGGACACCAAGGACACTAACGAAATAGCCAAGACATAGGATGCCTAACTTGGTTGGGGTTGGGAGGTGGCCCCTGCGTGAGTGTAGAGTTGGATAGATGTGATGGGTGCTTGCAAGGAAGGATGAGCTAGCATGGTCACCATCTTAGAGAGGATGGGCAAATAGAACTGAGGAGAGACCATAATAGGGGGGAGTTATTGGAAGATGGTGTGAAGGGGGCTCTCACATTTGGCGCAAGCCTCAAACTCATCTTCCTCCTCCTGTGAGGCTTCCTCATAGGTTGTCCTTGCATTGTGCTCATTTGCATGGATGTGCTCCTTGGAACAATAGTTGATGGTAGGACTCCATGAGTGGCACTATGTCAAATAATGTAGGATTGTACTCTTGTCCATCCCAATGGACTCGTTTGTAATCCTATTTTGCCTCAAGGTCAAGGCTATCCATGGGTAATCCTACTTAGATTTTGGCACAAACAAAGTCATATTGTTCATGGCCTAGTGTGGCATTATTTGGGTGGATTATGAAGGTGTTAAGTATTTTATACACCAATGTGGAAGGTTGATCTAGATTCATGTTCAAAAATCCAAGTTCTGAGAGTTTCTATTTGTAAAAAATGACTAACTTTGAAAATGCAAAAAATAACTAAGTCTGCTTATAGCAGAAAATGACTAAGTATGGAAACTACTAAAAAATGACTAAGTATAAAAATATTTTAAAAAATGACTAGGTGCATGAAACACCACTAAGTTTTATCTCTCTCAACTCAACATTAGATTTTTCTAAGTGTAGAAACTTGGGCAAAATTTCTATAACTCTGGTGTCATGTTGTGTAGCGTAGACAGTGTAGCACACTGGAAGTCCTAATATTTGCAAAACTTTTCTAAGTCTACCCACTACACTCTCTAGCACAACTAGTGTAGCACATGTTTCCAAGGCCAGTTTACACAAATGTCAAGCCAAAAGTGGTTAGAAGGGCACTGAGTATGGACTAAATAGTTTGACAAATTTTCTATCTACTGGGCCATCAAGCTTGCTACACTCTTCAACTTGCCAAGCTTGACACATGTCTCAGTGGCTGGTCCACCCAAGCGCTAAGCTACGAGGTGTCAAAGATGCTCAAGATGGATGAAATAGTTTGGCAAATTTTCCATCTTTTGGGTCCATTATGCTCTAGTACGTTACATAGTGTAGACAACATAGCACCAGTTTTTAGACTCAAATTTTTTCTAAGTGTTGGACTAGACATGGAAGGTGCATTTGGAAACTTTTTGACTTTCAAGGCTGTCTATCCTACTTCACCCTCAGAGTGTGATTAGTGTGCCATGAAAAGAAAATTGCAAGTTATACAAAATTCATCCAAAATTTTGTGTTACACTTTGCTATGCTGCACAGCATAGACAAGGTAATAGATGTGCTAGTATCAAAAATTTTCTATGGAATAGGGAGGCATCCATCTATTCTAACAGGGAAGATGCATTTTTTGGCTACTAAAAGTGCTTCTCTTTCTAAATCCTAGAGTGGTGTTTTCAACTTTGACAACATTCACTAGAAAATGGGTGCTACGCTATACTATGCTGTGCACCATAGATAGTGTATCAGGCCAGAATTGTAAAAATTTTCTAAGTGTTCATGCTACACCTTATCATGCTAGGAAGCGTAGATAGCATAACACTTGGAAACCTCCTTCAAATTCTTTCAAAAGCTCCAAGAACTTAGCATTGACCGTTATTTCAACTTCAACATCTCTCAAGCAGCCAAGATTAGCAATTTTTCTTGTTTTTGCATCCCCTGTTGATCCCCAAAGTTGTTCCTATGCTTGATCCTACTCGGAAGAGGAGGGAAGATGTAGTCCCAGAGCATAGGCTCCAAGTTACATTTTTTTGGGCATTTTTGTAGTTACATGATAGTCCTTCAAACTTTGGCACATGTGGTTTGGGCAATATGCTCACATCTTGGTAGATTTTTAGTCCTTGTTCTTGTCCTATAGAGCATAGCACCATTGAGCTTAACACTTTGCGCATAGCACGTCAACATGACACATTCGCATTCATGCTATGCAAGACCCAAGACACGTGGCATCCAATCCACATCTCCCATTAACCCTAGCTCTATAAATACCACAGTAATCATCATTCTAAGGGTTGGCTTTGGTAGTTGGATTTGGCAAACAAAATGTTGATGAGTGGCAAATCTTAGCATTAGAGCATTCCTAGCACCTACTGCACCACCACACTTGAGTGTGACATCTAGCTAAGCACCGCACCTATCACCCACATAGCATAACAACTATCAGTCCAACAAGCTCCATCTCCTTTAATATCAACATCACATCCACAACATCCCAAGGATTGTGACCATACTACCTCACTAGTTCACTATGCATGTCTAACACTACGTACCAGTTGTACACATCATTTAATCAAAAGTCACACTCCTCTAATCTTGGGGTGGTGCATTTTCTCACCTAAACTCTTATTTCATTTTCTTATAGCATACATTTCAAATTGTTAGCATACTTGTTTATCTCTATTGTCAATATACATTAAGACACTCACGTTGATGCACTCTCATTGTCATACATGTTATGTCCCAGCTTGTTCCAACTTCGACATGTAATACTTTAAAAATACTATTCACAAATGGTTATTAGACATCATGTAAGTCCTTTTCTAATCCATCAAACTATTCAAGGTGTCCCACTTTCATCTTCTCCAGCACAACCCTCCCACATACGTGGGGTTAGGTTGTACATCTAACGACCTCTTGGTATTCCAACCATCGACATTTTTAGATGCTACAGTTTTTGGTGATAGAAGGAGGACCTCCCTATTCCTTCTATATGTCATAGGTAGTCCTACATGCTTTCTACACCCCCATCACTAGCAACAGGCTAGCATAGACATAACACCCCTATGGACCTACTACAATAGTAATTGGATCATAGGCCAGCACAGGAGTTGTCTACGTTTCAATCTGTGCATATTGGTTCCAATTGATGGTCCCACTGGAATCCTATAGGACAAAAATCCCAAAACTATGTACTGTGTTAAGCTCTCTGTGTTCTATGTAGCATGACAGCCCTATCAGCATTACAGTTCCTCTTAGCATAACAAGTGTAACAATAAAGATAACCGTTTTTTCAACATTTTGAGACTTAGCCATTTTTGGCCTATTTTCCTTCTAGTTTTCATATTTAACTATTTAGCTTAAAAATTTACTATTTTTAAACATTTCTTGTAAGCATCTCTCCTTTTCATATCTCTTCTACATAGGGAAGGTAAATCCTATTAGCACTTTGGCTACCTCCCTAAGTTTAGAGGTGTTCCACCCTATCCAACACATGGGGGATGTCGAGCAACCACTTAGCCCTCCACAACCAAAATGACAATCCCTTCAACTGCAACATCAATTTCCTAAATGCACAACATGTGATGAGGAGTGATACAACTTATTATATGCAAAGATCCAAGAGAGCCTCTTGTTGGACTACCAGGAATTCGAAGAAAAGCACAATTTTGAAATCATCCACCAAAATGGAAAGGAGTTCCTTCCCACTCCTGATGCAATTATACCACTCACTAAAACATTTCAATGGATTTTGGTCCAACATATTCAAATGAGTGGGTCAAAAGAGCGAGACATATTATCTCACTATGATGAGCCCCCTTCATGATGGAAAAGAAGATTTCGAATCCCATTTTGAAAGTGAGTCCACGCTATGCTTCAACCTTACAGTCCACTTCTATGTTCCTTTCATACTAGTCGCAGTCCTCCATCTCTTTTGGGATGGCTACAGCACTTCCACAAACCAAGCCTTCCTTATTGGTGGGTAGCCATCAAATGTTGTCAACATAATAGCATGTAGGGCCTTCAGCCTCCTTTCCCTTTATTACACCTTCACAGTCCATTGAATTTTCATAGCCAACATTTGTAATGCCTACATTGCCACATGTACATACTATGTCCACATCACAATCGCAAATAAGCCTTTTTTCCATTACCTCTTCTATCCAAATCCCACCACCAATAGGAACTCCAACCTCAACATCATGGTGGGTAGTAACATTGTTTCCTATTGTCTAGCTATCTCAGATGCCACAGTATATGCAATCCCAAACGTATCAAGCTTCACATATGGTACAACCAACTATGGGGATATGGGCTGCTCTAGCAATGGGGCAGGTAACCATTCCTACAACACCACCACTAGTAGCTACTTCGACAACACCATCCATAGGGTTGTGGGCCTCTCAAATGGTGCCACCAATGGGAGCTGCACCAACAACACCATTAATGATGACTACTCTAATAGTACCACTGGCACTCCAACTAATGCAACCTTCCATAACACCCCCAGGTCTAGACCAAGCCTTTTAGCTCATTCAAACCCTCACTAATAAATTCAATTAGCTTAAAGTCAACAGCTCTAAAACAATCCATGTAATGGACTTCTATTAGGATGATCCTATTAGCCCCATTGTTCCTTTGCTCACCCTGCCTCCTAGGGTGGAACTTGCCCAATTCATGAAATACAATGGAGAGGGTGAACCAAATGCTCACCTAGTTACTTTCCAATCTGATTCCTTGTTACTCCAACTATGGTTACACATGATGATTTGGTATTTATCATGTGTTTGACTAGTAAAGCTTTATATTGGTATCGCACGCCTCCCCATGCTTCTATTTCAACTTTGGAGGTGTTGTTAAGTCAGTTCGTAACCCACTTCAAGTACAACATGAAGCCAGAAGCCACCTTAGACTAGCTCATGAGTATCAAGCAAGAAGCACTAGAACCTATCCAAAAATTCATACAACATTGGAGTGCTACCTTAAATGAGATTCATGAGCCAATTGTTGAAGCCCATCTACTAGCCATTTTTAAGGGTGTTGTGAATGATTTCATTAAATCTAAGCTATATTATTTAGCACCATTCTCTCTTATCCAGGCCTTTGCTCAAACAAAGGGAATACAAGATGTGGCTGAGACTAATAGAGATCTAGCTTACATAACTTACAAGAATGCACATACAAAGAAAGATAAAGAAAAGGAAAAAGCCACTATAACCACTGTGGCGGCTATGGATGGTGAAGCCAAGACCAACAACAACAAATAGGTGGCTAAGGTGCCTAAGACCCTTGCCACCACCAACAAAACATCAAGCTCTAATGGTGTAGGGACTAACCAACCCTTGATGTCAATAGCCACAACGCAAGCTTTGTTAAGGCCCAATTTTGAGTGCAAGGATCGCTCAAAATACACCCCTTTGTCAATTAAGCCATCAGAGCTTTTAGATCAATTACTTAATGTTGAGCATATTCAATATAAGCAAATGACATAAGATGCTCGCAAGTAGCATGAGAGGTATTGTGAGATCCTTTCAAATCCCTCTTTAGCTATGCCCAATGAGCCTCAAGTACCCAAAACATTTAGGCTAGATAGATTTTACAACTACCACCAGTTGTGTGGCCATTACACAAACTATTACTTAGCACTGAAAGATGACATCCAATGCATGATTAATCAAGGTAAGCTAGTCCTTGACAAAAAGAGTCATGTCTAGCAAGAGAACTAGTCTATGAATGTCTATAAAGACCCATTGAATGCTAGTAGTATAGGCTATACCATTAATGCTATTAGCATTGATGACAATGGAGAGTCTCAAATGAGTCATTTGTCATCCATGTGCCTTCTCATGGTGCTAAAGCTTCAATGTCAACTAGGCCAAAAGTCCCCTTTGTCATCAACGTACCATCTCAGGCACTAGTCACACCTTTCATAGTTAGGACCACCCAACACACTGCTACAACCTAGATACCTTTTGTTATAAGTGTGCCAAAGCATACAAACTCACCACCTACCTAGAGTCTAGTGTTTGGAACTATGTCACAACCTTCTCACCTAGGGAAACATGACGAGCACCTAGTTGACAAGGTGATTAGAAAATGTACTATGCTAGACCCCCCTAAGTCCACCCCCTTATTAACAATTCCCATGGCTCAACCATCTAAAGATAATACTGAAATGCATTCACAACAAGCAACTACTAAAGCCCAAAAGCCTACCATCCAATCAAATGCCAAGTCTTTTCCTCCTTGGGGAATTCGTCTCTTAAGGCGTATGGAGGAAATGAAAACCACCAAACACCTGGATGATGGACAAGATTTCTTAGATGCACTCACATAGGTTAGACAAGATTTAAAACAAAAAACTATAACTTTAATCTTATATGATTTAATAATGAATTCTACGAAACATCATGAGGCTTTAATCTACATGCTGGCATCTATTCCTATTAAGGAAGATATGGCAACAAAAAAAAGAGCCATCCATGCTATCATGGTTCCACCTATAGCTGAAGAACCATGATCAACCCCTTTAAATATTCATGATGAAGCCATTAAAGCTAATCCTAAAAGGGGTCAAGTAACTACTGCCCCTATGTTTATAATAATTCATGTAGGTCAATACCAGATTCGTAGGGTGCATGTTGATGATGGGGCTGCAACTAACGTAACTTCGTTCCCTATCATTGACAAGCTAGGCTTGGTGGATCAAATCAGGCCTACAACAATTTCTTTTTTGAAGTCATTTAATGGACAATGCATTGTGGTCAAGGGAACCATCACTATCAATTTTGTGGTAGGGGATTAGTTCCCCACTAATGCAGAATTCATCATGGTTGAGGAGATTCCTGGGTTCAATTTAATCGTAGGATGATCTTGGTTAGCCTAATTAAGGGCTATCTCTTCACCAATCCACCAAGAAATCCACCAATCCTATGCAAGCGAATAGGTGGTAATCTTTGTTGACGATGTATCCCCTTGGGCTATCTACAATATAGACACTAAGCAAGGGTTGTAGATAGAAGTCTCCAAAGATGCATCACCTCTTTGCAATAAAACCCACTATTGTTCAGCAAGTGAACCAAGTAAAACTAATGATCTACATGAAGAAACTACATGGGTAGAGTTTCCTTTTTCAATGGTAGATGATAGCCTAGAAGAGTATTACCTCAAGTCTTCCAAGCCATATGCCTTGCCTAACCCACATCAGGTTAGAAAACAATTATGTGATTAGGGGATGTTCCTACTTTACCCCTTTAATTCTTCTATCTATACTATTATTTTTTGTACAATTTTGATTTTGCATTATGTTTACCTTTTGGGTTAGTTATATTACCATGGCCTGAAATGGCCTTAAACTATCACACAGCCCACCAAGGTCTAAAACTGGCAATCCACTACCCCCTTTTACAACTACAACATGGTCCAAAGTGGTCTTAAACTAGCATGGCCCAAAATGACCTTAAACCAGCCATGGCCCAAAATGGCCTTAAACTATAGCATGGCCCGAAATCGCCTTAAACTAGCCATGGCTTGAAACAGCCTTAAACTATTGCATGGGGTCCACAAGAGGCCTAATTACATCAACAAAAATTCCAAGCAAAAGAAATAAAATTAGTATCATGCTTTTTGTTAAACTATAAATGAAATACATAGTTCAAAATTATGTCCACATTCAAAGCTACAATATTTTCCAATAATGGGGTTACATCTCAAACATTTTAAAACATGAATGTATAGACTATGGCTTCTCTCCTCTATCTTTATTTGCCACCTCACTAGGTCCTACATCTTTGTCTGGATCCTACATAAGCCAAGAAAAAATCAATAAACCAATGGGTAAGTAAGATAACATATGAGGCTATCATGAAATAAATTATAATAGAGTAGGCTTAACCAACCTAATATGGGCCTGCATCCATTTTTGGCGGTATTCTATTAAGGCCAAATTCCAAGCACCAAAGGATTTCTTTCTCAAGTAAATTAGCCTAGTCTTGCTCCCCTAAATCGATGCTTGCTAAGATCCTCCCTTTCTTCATAGTCGTCTAAGTGGGTGGCCCTAGAGAAAATGTAGCAAAGGTGGCCTCCCCAAAAGGCATGCTCATTTCCCTCTTCAAGGATTCACTGACCACTAAATGCTTCACAAATCTACCATAGGCCAAGGTAGCACCAATTGCATCAAGGAATAGCTCACGACCTCAACATTCTACAGACTCATCTCTATACTTTTTGTAGTAAGCAGCATGTTCCATTTTCTACATATTCTTATGATTCTTTTGTGCTTGCACCCATTCATACACCTTGGTGTTATAATCTTTCCAATCTTGGTTCTTTTGAGCCAAGAGATCCATCAGCAGGCATTGTTCAATCACTTTATGCATGGCTTTATTTTTGCCCCTTATGGTCAACCAATATCTAGTGTAATCAATTATGGTCATATGCCAGCTATCATCTAAGTTGTCATGGGTCATCAAGAATTCATTCTGTGACCACAATTCTTCCAATTTAGTTGCTTAACTTTCCTTTTCTTTTTCAAGTTTCTAAACTCATTTCCAAAGGTCTTTGTTCACATGTCTACACTCCCATAGTGATCGTGATGAGTGTAGTGTGCATTTTCTTGCCTCATCATATATATGACAAGACATCTCTATTACCTCTATAGGGAGTTCAGGCATAACTTCAACTTAAATTTCCCTTCTCGAATCCCATTTAAGTCACAAAGCTATTATACCAAAAAAAAAATGTTAGTCATAAAACTGTGCTAAAAGACAAAACAACATAAAAATAAAATGCATTAGCCTAAACACACCTATCCCAGGATCTATTTTCTTTAGACGATTGATCATATCATCTACTATGCGTTGCATAAAAGTAAACTTATTTGGGGTTTCCACCCATGGTTGTAGATGGAAAGTGAATAAATATTCAAGGCCTCTAGCACACGCTATGCAATAAAGCACATTAGCATGATAAAAAAGAAAAAAAAAAGAGAAAAAACAAAAAGAGAATAAGATGAGAGGAAAGAGAGAAAGCAAGAGCATAATGTAAATGGTGGTGCAAAGCTCCTACCTAGAAAACCCTCATGGGTGAGAGCAGCAGGATCACCCATCTACACACTATCAAAGAAACCAGCAAACTCACCATCCTTGAAATGCAACCTCTCTTATTTGAGTTGCTTTAGGAGTGCAAAAACATCCTTAGTTTTCATATGTCCCTTAGGCTATGGAAAAAAATTTGTAAAAGGCTCCTCTTCTACTGAGTCCTCTTCTTCTGCAGTAAGGGCTTCCTCTTCTATAGCAGGGGCCTCCTCTTTTGCAGCAGGAGCCTCCTCTTCGGTAGTAGAGACCTCTTCCTCGTCTACCATTCATAAGCTAGGGTTAGAGTGTTGGTCTAATAGATATATATATATATAAATATATATGAAAAGAAAAAAAAGTAAGAAATAGACTAGCTAAAGCATATGCACCAATGAACTCAAACTGCACATTGCAGACTTTGATGTGTAGTCTCTTACCCCTTCCTTCAATCGCATTTGAGGATTCCTCTACAAGATGAGGCTTTTTAATTTGCAAATTTGATTTTACCATCTTTGCAGTGATACATGCCCCTCTTACTACGTTGCTTGTGTTGATGGGAGGAGCCTCTCCAAGACTATCACATTCATAGAAGAGAAATCCTGCCTGGTCCTTGGTGGTCATGGAAAAAGACTCCCTAATAGCCTCCGAAGGGTCTTGAGATCAATTGGTGCAGAATATGTCATGGATCCATGGCTTGGATATTTGGGTGTGATCTTGTATCACTTAGATTCCATTTTCACAAAGCACCAAAAATTTCACAAAAAAATGCAAAGTGAACATGAAAATGTACCTCAAGTTTGCTGCACAGCTTGATCATCTCAGCCTGTAAGCTTTCCGTAAGATATCTAACCTAGTTGTATCACATCACATCCTCCATCATATTCCTCATGATCCATGCTTGCTCTACCCCAAATAATTTTTCCTTTGGAAAGTAGCTTGGGGAAAGCACAATCTCAAAAAATGGGGTAAATACTTTGGGCTACAAAAAATTTTTCTTTTTTCATGTAAATTTCTGTGCGATCCTTATCAGTGCCTAGCCACTGTTTGATGTTGCCTCTGTGGTTTAGATCCTTGCTAGTCTTTTTGCCCATAGGTAAACCATCAGAGGAGACACCAACAAGATCTAAAAAGAGATCATCAGTGATCTCGAAGACCACTTGCACATTATGAACTCACGTGCCAAAACAATTAGCACTTTCCATAAAGCAATCAACGAGGGTAATCATTTCTACTACCAAGATGCTTGGTTCATGGCCAAAAAGATGTCCATAAGCCCAGGCCTCTTGAACATTTTGGGTAATTTTTGCTAGGACCTCATTGCATAAGCAACACTATGACTCATCTACCTCACCATATTTAAAGAGAAGGTTCACCTCAGTATGCCCTGAGACAATCACCGTGACCTCCTTGGACTTGGCTACTACTACAGTAACCAAAAATAGAATCAACCATGTAATGAAAGGTTAAAAAAATCAAGAATGCATGAAAATAAACACATAACATAACTTTTCTGGCACAAATGATGTGGGGAATGATTGTACTTGAACTGACATTTCTTCTATAGTGGGTATCCGACCGAATGCCCACTCACCATCTAGCCATCCTAGATCCTGGCATTTTATGAAGGATTTAGAGTACTTTGTTGGTTAATTCTTTATGTTTGTCCTAAGTTGCTCTATGACTCTAGCATGTATGTTCTTAGTAGATGAGAACTCTTATAGTGTTGTTTGGACTAGGGCTAATGCCCCCTCTCTATCATGGAGACCGTCATTATCAATCATAAATCTAGCAATACATTAAATGGTAATAAGCATTCCAAATCATATAGGGAAAATAAAATGAAAATTTCATCATCCCAAAAAGGCTTACCCTCTAGCACAGTAGACAATTTCAAGTGGATTTTGAAAGGCTACACCCACATGGTGCATGATGAACAAAGTATTATATTTATGATAGCATCTAAATTCTAGCATTTTCCAAATCCAAGACAATGGTCTTAGGCCTTTCAGGCACTAACTCGAGCTCCCTGACCTTTCACCCTTAGCACATCCATCTATCATGAATTTCAAAATGCCTTGATTTGCCCCAAGTAATAAGGTCTCAACTAGGACACTTGCTACTTCAGCAAATAGGTGTGACCACATCATAACGCTAAAGTGGTGAAGTAGAAATTTCAAGAACTCTTGTGCACCCTCTCAGAACCATACTGCCTAGTCTCCTACTTGTGCATGTGGTGTGGGGACATTGGGCATAAGGGCACTTATACAACATAAGACCCCTACAAGCTCAACTACAACAAGGACCAATTTCAACATAAACCTACATTGTCATAGTGAAAATTTTATTGCATAATAAGGGTAACAAAAACAACAAAAGTAGTTAATGAAAAAAAAAACAAAAAAAAAATTTCTCTCTTGAAAATTTTTCTAAGTGTTGGTCACACTTCGATAGAGCATGATAGTTTTGGAGTAAACAGTTTCTCTAACTGCTAGTTACACTCCCATAGAGCATGACAGTTCTGAAGCAAAATTTTTTCCAAGTATTCATCACACTTCCATGGAGCATAAAAACCATAGGACAAGTAATCAAATGAAATTTTTGTAAGTGTTTATTACACCTCTATGGCATCCCATGTAGTGTAACAACTGTAGCCCCATGCAATGTAGCAACTGAATCTCACGTAGCATAGCAACTGTACATAACTAGAAAAAGATTTGAAAAGAAAAATATACAAAGTCTCAGTCACACTCCCAAGGAGTGTAACAATAGAATGTAAATTTTTTTTATCTTTCTAGTCATGCTATTGGGGGACATCATAGGGCCTAAGAGCTTATGCAAGACACCTACGAAACCCTTGCTCTATTCCACCACGTGGACCACACAAAAAAACCCATCATGCAACATGGGATGCATAGTATCTAAACCATCCCCCATGCATTATGCTATACAAGACATGTAAAACCCCCATTCTATACCACTATGCAGGATGCAATAGAACCCTTGTCTCATTCTACTCCACCCAGCACCCAGAGGCCTATGACAAAACCCTTACCATTACTATGGTGTAGAACGAGAGAGAGAAGGGGGAAATGGTGAACGCACCACTCCCAACCACAATGGTGGTGGTGGTAGCCATGGCACAATGGCTGTAGTGACCATGGAAACAAAGGTGCATTGGCCATAGTGAAGGTGGTAGTAATAGTGGTCCTTGCTCAGGGTAGATTTCCCTCAAACCTCAAGGAAAAAAACACACACAAAGGTAGCATAACGGCCTACCTGGAAGATGGTGCCTCCTGATGCTCTTCAACATAAGCCCTAAGGAGATGCCATAAGGTATGCTCACCTTCATCTAGATTAGCAAGTTCAAGATATCTATGCTCACTTTTGCATGCCATTAATTTGATGTCAAGCTTTCATTTTTGTTGTTACACTCTATAGATGCTACGCTCTTCTCTGAATCGCGCTATGCTCTGGACTGTCAGCTTTGACTATGAAAATGATAGGTTTATCATGGGTAAATCCCTATTTATACCCTCAAGGGTTACATAACATGTCACTTTTCTAGGATGTTCCACGTTCCATGTGTAACGTAGGACATTCTGTGTCCCGCGTGTAATGTAGAATGCTCTGTGTCCTGGGCATAATGTACAACACTCCACGTCCTGTGCAACATAACACAGATTTTCTCAAAAAATTATTTACATTTCAAAATTTTTACATTTTTCTTGCCTGTCCAATGAACATTTAGTTCAACCCCACACCCCAAACCTTTTAAGTTTATCTTAATCTTTACACTTTATGCATAGTGATGGTCTGCTAAGACCTTAAACTGACAATTTTGAAATACTGCTTTACACTTTATATGGTCCTCTAAGACCTGAAACTAGAAATTTTTAGATACTACATAATTACTTTTTATAGCATTATTTTCCTTATTTTATGCACCTTCCCTCATTTTTCTTTATTAGATAGGTACCGCTTGACATTTTCTTTGGTTATTTTGCAAGATCGTTTAGGAAAATAAGCACACACGAGAATCTTCATTCACCTTTAACCTTAACTAGACCCCATGGCAAACTCATGAGATGCTTAAACACAAAGGTTTTGGACATTGAATAACCTTCTTCTGACCTCAACATAGCATCCTTAGAAACAGCACTAGATTGGCCGAAACATCTAGTTCAAGCCCTAGACTTAGAAGCTGGTGACGTAACTGAGGATCCACTCGTAGAAATCCTCATGACAACATGCAAAGGTGAGGTGAGAACATTGAAACTTAGCTCTTTACTTGAGCCACAAGTCCAAAAAAATATTTCNATAGAAATCCTCATGACAACATGCAAAGGTGAGGTGAGAACATTGAAACTTAGCTCTTTACTTGAGCCACAAGTCCAAAAAAATATTTCTAGAGTCCTCAATGAAAATATCAAGGTATTTGCATGGTCTTATGAAGATATGCCAAGCTTAGACTCACACATAATACAATAAAACATTATCTTAGATCCACGTGTCAAGTTAGTCAAATAAAAAGCTTATAAAATTAAGCTAGAAATTTCATTAGCCATCCGCGATGAAATTGCTAAACTCTACCAAGTTGGGTTCATCTATGTACTTGATTATGTAGATCAGGTATCAAACATCATGGTTGTTTCCAAGAAAACTGGGGGTATACGCATCTACATAGACTTCCAAGACTTAAACAAGGCAACCATCAAAGATGCTTTCCCATTGCCTAGTATTGACCAACTTGTCAATACTACAACTGGCCACGCCTTTTTATCCTTCATGGATCAGTTCTTGGGGTACAACCAAATCTATATAAACCTAGAACATCAACTTGCTACTACTTTTAGAACCCCTTTGGGGACATTTTTCTATACAATGATGCCCTTTGGGCTAAAAAATGTTGGAGCAACATACCAATGTGCAATAACCTACATCTTTAGCGATTATCTTCTAGAATGGCTAGATGACTATGTGGATGATATAGTAGTTAAATCCAAGAAAGCTCTTGATCATGCAAATGATTTGAACCTTGTCCTTAAACATTGTCGCAGCATGACGTTCACCTCAATCCCAAAAAGTGTCTTCAGCATCAAAACTGGGTGCATGTTAGGCTTCGTAGTATTAGAAATAGGAATACATGTAGATCCTAATAAGGTTAAGGTTATTATCAAATTAGCACCACCCACAAACCTTAAAGAGATACGTAGATTGCAAGGAAGGGTATAATTCATATGAAGGTTTATCGCGAGATTGACTGATAAGTTGCATCCAATGCAACACCTACTCAAAAAAGGAGCCAACTTCAAGTGAACAAACCAATGCCAAGAAGCATTGAACTTGAAAAAGAAGCTAGTTCATCTTCAAACTATTTATCCTCTACAAAGAGATAAGCCTTTCTACATTTACCTTACAACTTTAGATACGTCCATTGCTACCTTGCTCTATCAAAAGAGAGATGATGGTTTTGAAATTCTTGTCTACTACCTAAGTCATGCGCTAATAGCTCATGAGGAAAAATACAATGATGTCAAGAAAAATTATCTTTCCTTAGTGTTTGCACTCAAAAAATGGAAACACTACCTATTTTGTAGTCAGGTCAACATCATTTGCAAGACTAACATATTTAGGGCCATTACAACCAACATATATGAAAGTAGAAAAATAGCAAAGTGGAAAGTAATAACTATAGAGTTTGATCTACATTACGTGGCACAATCATCCACAAAAGGTCAAGCAATAGCCACACAACTTACAGCTTCACCTACAGACAACCAGGCAACAATAGATCTCAAACTCCCAGATGAGCATGTTAGTAGTATAAGCCCAATACCTACAGACTTCAAGGCCATTTTACAATTTTATGGTGCCTCAACCACAAAAGGTGGTAGTGCTACTACTATTATCACATTTCCCTCTAGATAGATCCAACCTTTCATGTACCACTTTGCATTTCTTTGCACAAATAACGTAGTAGAGTACAAGGGTCTCCTTAGCGGCATTCTAGTAGCTTAGGAGTTAGGGATCCAAAATATAGCAATATGAGGTGATTCATAGTTGGTTATTAACCAAGTCATAGAGGTCTACACCTATAAGATACAACACTTACAGCCTTATTGTGATCTGGCAAATGCTTACTCAAACAATTTGCAACCTTAGATGTTCAACACATTCCCCACAATAAAAATGCTATAGGTGATGCATTGGCCACTTTAGCTCTAAGCATGTCACCAAATACGTTTCCTACTTTACCTTCTTTAATAGTGGAGTGCACTAACCCTATCATTCGCACAACAAGCATCATATCTATAAATGCAACACACACTCAAGAATGGTATGATAACATCAAAGCATACCTTCAAACTAGCAAGCCTCCACAAAATCTAACATCTGCCCAAAAAGATGTACTACGAAAACAAGCACAGTAGTACATCCTCATAGGTGATAATGCTTTATGTCATCAATCTTATGATGGGATACTACTAACTTGCGTTAGTGGAAATGAAGCACAAAGAATCATTAATTAAGTCCATGAGGGACTATGTGGAGGGCATATAGCTCCCAAGGAAATGGTGGCAAAAATTAGACTTATAGGCTACTACTGGCCTTATATGGAGCATGATTGTGTCTCTAAGATTAGGACATGCGACGTATGTCAGTTCCATGGGAATCTAATACATGTATCACCTACTGAGTTACATACTATGCAAATCATGTGGTCATTTCAATGTTGGGGATTAGATATCATAGGGCCTATAATGCCTAAGTCTTCCACAAGACATAGTTTCATTATTACCACAACTAAGTATTTTACAAAGTGGGTAGAAGATATTCCCCTTAGGAAGACAACATCTCAACAAGTTTGCAAATTCATCCTGAACAATATAGTGACCCAGTTTGGTCTCCCTATGACTATTGTTACAAATAATAGGCCACAATTTAATAGTGTAGAAACTAAATCCTTATGTGAAAAATTTAGCATTAAATAATCCTTTTCATCACTGTACTACCCTTAAGAAAATGGACAAGAAGAGGCCACCAATAAGGCCATTGTCAATCTTCTAAAGAAGATGCTTAGCAACAGCAAGCAATGATGGCATAAGCAACTCATCTACGCACTTTAGGCCTACCACACAATGTGTAGAATTGCAATAGGTAAAACACTATATATTCTTGTGTATGGATCTAAAGTAGTTTTGCCTCTTGAATTGTAAGTCCTGCCACTTTACATGATCCTCTCAAACTTCATGGATGAGGCTCAAAACAACGAGTCAAGAATCATTGATCTTGACTCTATTGAGGAAGAGCGCATCCAAATGCTTAATCGTATCAAGTGGTATTAAGACAAACAATAGCAAAAGCATCACCATAATCTGCACCAACACTCAATCAAGAAGGGGGATCTAGTCCTCAAGGCCATTTGCAAGCCTGTGAACAAGTTCTTAGCCAACTGGGAAGGGCCTTTTTTGGTCACTAAGGTGAATGAAAATGGATCCTTCAAGCTTGTTGATTTAGATGGCAACAAGTTAACCGATCCTGTCAACCAATTGTACCTGAAGCCGTATTACAACTAACATGTAGTATCACATCAAAAATAAATCAAGGTAAGCAGAACATCTACTATAACATTAAATTGGCACAGAACACCTACTATGATATTAAAATGACATAGAACATCCACTACAACATTAAACTAGCATATAGCATCTGCTATGACATTAAACTGGTACAGACCGTCCATTATGACGTTAAACTAGCACAGAATGTCCTTGGGCTATGACATTAAACTGGCACCCACAGCATGATCCACTATGACCTTAAATTGGCCATCCACCATCTGCTATGACGTTAAACTAGCATAGTGGTCTACTAGGACCTTAAACTAGCATATCATGGTCCACCAGAACATTAAACTCGTATCATAGTCTACTAGGACTTTAAACTAGCATAGGAAATGGTATTTCAAGATCTAAAACTAGGTTCGTAATCTAGCATCTATGGTTCAGCCTACAAGGTCCTACGAACAAGCGAGCAAGAATAATTCCAATATTTCGATGCCTCCCATGCCTCCTAGGTAGGATGGGATAGGGCATTGCAGCTCCAGAATGAAGTTCAAATTACCAAAGAAAAATCCTCTATGACATTTGCAACATCACCATCCCTGGCATCTTGCTGATCTTCCAAAGATGTCATTTGGCATCTTGCTGACCTTTCGGAGCTACCAACACCACTGCCCATCATCCTGGTCATAGCTCTCTTCATCAACACCTTCTACTAGAGTCCCAGTAGTATTGTAGCCTAGCCACAATGCTACCATCCTCTAGCCCTTGCCATTGTTAAAGTCTAGAAGAGCATTCAGCAACATGGCTCTTCACCCTACGACTAAATTTTCTAGCTACTACCTTTGGTGAGAACTCCTAAGCAACTGCATCACCATTGGTCCTAACCTCTTGAGTGCTCATCTGTGATGTGGCTACTAGATCTTTCTAGCCTACCACCACTAACGCTTGCATTGGCCTTCCTACTTTGGACATTGCATGCACCAGACACAACACTTGTAGTCCTTATAGTGTCCCAAGTAGGTAGGACTTCACCCTCATTTCACATGATGGTTGTTTTCTAGTTTTCTCTACATTGTGTTTGCAAGATAAAGCCTGGATGGTGTCATTCAAGAATGTATTTCACCACAAGAGCTAGACGCTACATTGTTCTGATGTATCCACTTTGGCTCGCCTAGCTACTTGAGAGTGCATACCCCAACACCCCGTTAATGAACCTAACCTTTACCTCCTAATCTCACAATCTCCCTCATCTGTATAAGCTTCCCTAATGCACATGCAACCTTTCCCATAGTTAGCCGCAGAACCCATGATGGATGTAATGTAACTCATCCCATGGGAAGTTTTTGTGGGTTCGTCAAAGCCCCAAAAAAATGTAATAGAACTCATCCTGGGGAGGAAACACCTATCCTACAAAGACAACGCAATTGCCTCCAAGAATTTCCTCAAAACAAAAAAACTTTTATGTAAAAAAAAAGAGAGAGAGAAAAGTAAAAAAAATAGAAGAGAAAGAAAAGAAAGAAAAATAAAATAAAATGATACAAGTCAAATGCCCAAGTTAAAGGGCACAATCGTCATTTTGCAACCAACCTAGCCTTGGATCAACTGTCTCAAAAACACTCTGATGAGAGGTTGAAATCCATGGAGGTAGGACACCTCTGTATGCTAATTCTCTCATAAGCATTCTAATGAAAGATCATGTTGCAGTGCCAAGACATAATTACATCATCCCCCATAGTTATTCTTTCCATCCCTTGACCCATTTTCCTAAACTAGTCCCCATCACACTTCATTGCCTTAGCACTCTCAAAAGTAGCAAAGCATAGTCCAAGTGGGCATTGAAAAATGATATTGGTGTAATGCTCATCGTGATGTTTCGTATTCTTTGTCGACATCTCTTGGTTCAATCCTCTAGATGTCGACAAAGAAGGGCCAATGAAACACCACTAATTTCAGGCTCTTGCAACTCAACATCAAATTTTTCTAAGTGTAGAAACTTGGGCAAAATTTCTCTAAGTTTGGTGTCACACTTTGCAACATAGACAACGTAACACACTGGAAGTCTTGATATTTGCAAAATTTTTCTAAGTTTTCCCACTATGCTCCCTAGCATAGCCAATGTAGCACATGTTTCCAAGGCCAGTTTCAACAAATAGTTCAATAAATTTTCTATCTACCGAGCCATCAAGCTTGCTACACTCTTCAACTTGCCTAGCTTGAAACATGTCTTGGTGGCTAGTCCACCCAAGTGCTAGGCTAGCCGGTGTCAAAGATGCTTAGGATGGATGAAACAATTTGGCAAATTTTCCATCTTTCAGTCCTGTTACGCTCTACTATGCTGCATAGTGTAGACAGTGTAGCACCAATTTTAGGACTTGAATTTTTTCTAAGTCTTGGACTAGACATGGAAGATGCATTTGGAGATTTTTTAACTTTCAAGGCTACCTATCCTACTTCACCCTCAGAGTGTGATCAGTATGCCATGGAAAAAAATTGCAAGTTATGACAAAATTCATCCAAAATGTGGTGTTACGCTCTACTACCCTACATAGCGTAATAGATGTGCTAGTGTCAAAAATTTTCTAAGTATGGAACAAGGAGGCATCCAGCTATTCTGACATGGAAGATGAATTTCCTAGCTACTAAAAGTTCTTATCTTGCTAAATCCTAGAGTTGTGTTTTTAATTTTGACAAAATTCACTAGAAAATGGATGCTATACTCTACTACATTGTGCAACGTAGATAGCATAGCAAGCCAAAACTACAAAATTTTTCTAAGTTTTCATGCTACGCTTCATCATGCTAGGGAGCGTGGATAGCGTAACACTTGGAAAACTCCTCCAAATTCTCCCAAAAGCTCCTGGAACTCAGCATCGACCTTCATTTCAACTCCAACATATCTTTGATGGCCAAGATCAGCAATTTGCTTTATTTTTTCATCCCCTATTGATCCCCAAAGCTGTCCCTATGCTTGATCCTACTCGAAAGAGGAGAGAAGACGTAGTCCTAGAGCCTAGGCTCCAAGTTGCATTTGTTTTGGGCATTTTTGTAGGTATATTGTAGTCCTTCAGACTTTGGCACATGTGGTTTGGGCAATATGGTCACAACTTGGTAGATTTTTAGTCCTTGTTTCTGTCCTATAGAGCATAGAACCATTGAGCTTAACTCTTTGAGCATAGCATGTCTGCATGACACATTCACATTCATGCTATGTGGGACCCAAGACATGTGGCATCCAATCCACATCTCCCATCAACCCTAGCTCTATAAATACCCTAGTAATCGGCATTCTAAGGGTTGGCTTTGGTAGTTGGCTTTGCCAAAAGATTGGTGAACAAAATGTTGATGAGTGGCGAAACTTAGCATTAGAGCATTCCCATCACTTGCTTGATCCCCACACTTGAGCATGACATCTAGCTAAGCACCGCACCTATCACCCACACAGTGTTACAACTATTAGTCTAGCAAACTCCATCTCCTTTGCTATCAACACCACGTTCGCAATGTCCCAGGGACTATGACCATACTATATTGCTATCCCACTGTGCCTGTCTAACACTACGTACTAGTTGTACACATCATTTAATCAAAAGTCATGCTACCCCAATCTTGGGATGGTGCATTTTCTCACCTAAACTCTCATTTCATTTTCCTATAGCATACATTTCAAATTGTTAGCATACTTGTTTATTTCTATTGTCAATATCCATTAAGACACTTATGTTGATGCACTCACATTGTCATACATGTTACACTCTTTCTTGCTTCAACTCCTATGTGTGATGCTTTAAAAATACTATTCACAAATAATTATTAGACACCACGTAAGTCCCTGTCTGATCCACCAGACTATTCAAAGCACTCTACTTCCATCTTCTCCTACACAGCCCTCCCACGGACTTGGGGTTCGGTTGTATGCCTGACGACCTCTCGATGTTCTAGCCACCAATGTTTTTAGATGCTATAGTGTGAAAATGTAGAAAAATGGCTAAGTATGGAGACTACGCTCTTCACCAACTATGATCCCTGCACTTAGGGAATGAAGACTTAGAAAAAAATGAAGAGTAGCACAGTTTGGGTTGCTATGCAGGATCTCAGGAAGATTGACAATGGGGACCACTCTACACTGACGAGGTGCAAAAAGCATGCAAGAAAATGATCCAATGGAAGAAATGTTATGGCCCTCCTTCTAGCATAAAAAACTATAACCACCAAAAATTTCAATGGCTAGAATCATTGAGTCAAGGGACACACAACCTTAACCCCACCTCCATGTGATGCCCTTGCTGGAAACGAAGGTGGAGCACCATGAATGGTCTTGTTGATCGAACAAGGACTTTGTTAGTTGCAACCAGGGTAGCAGGTGCAATCAGGGGGTGGCATGGTTAGCTGAAATACCAAGGTGGATTATGTGAAATAGTGTTAAGTGTTCTAGCAGTGCTTTAGTGCAAAGTGTAGAATGTAGTCATAAAATGGGGGCAAGCATAGTCAAGGGTTTTGACTAAGATGAGGGTGCCAACCCATGAAGACTATTGCTTGAGTGTAGTACAACATGACTACATGTGGAAAATGTAAAAAAATATGAGACAATGTGGAAAGACGTAAAGAAAATGCTAGAAACAAAAGGAAGAAATGGAACACTACCTCAAATGGAAGCATAGTTAACTCTGAAAAGGGGCTTAGAAGGTACATGGTCTACAATAAGTGTAGTGCAGAGCATAGTCACAGTCTTGGTGGTATCAATCCATGAATTCTAATGCTTGTTATGGTATCTATTCCTACCAAGTTGGCCACCATGGTTTACCATGAATGGTGGTGTTCTACTAGGCTATAGTGGGGCTACATCTTCTACAACTCTACCTCTCTTCAATTCGCTGGTGTACCTTTGGGTCTTGTTCATCCAAATGTCAAGATGCTAAATTGTTGTGCCTTTGGCTCTTATTCACCCAAAATTCCAAGATGCCCAAAAAAAATACTCCCTCCCTTTGGGTCTCATTCACCCAAAATATACCAAAATGCCAAACTATCAAGATGCTAATGCCCAAAATTTGCCAACCATTTTAAACTGTCCACTGTTCAAACTGCCCCACCATTCAAACTGCCCCACCCTTTAAACATCAAGGGTTGGGGTATTCATAGGCCCAAGGTTAGCATGAAATGTAGATCTACTACCACATGGCAATGGAAATTTTGGGACTATACTCTAGGGTAATTGTAACTACGCTCACCCCAACTACACTCTGGTGTACCAAATGGTATTTGAGTGGTGTCATTGCTTTGACAAAGTTTGTGAAGCCAAGAAACTATGACTACACTGCCTAGCTACTTGAAGAAGACCACAATATACCTAAAAATACCAAATAATGTTAAAACATGCAACTTTTGGAGACTACACTTAGAGACTATGCTCTAGAGCATAGCTACAATTTTTGGAGAAAAGGGAAGTGCAAAAAGACAAATGCTACTGCTAGAGGTATGCCAGAGCTAATGTGGATGTTGATGCTAAGGTGTGAGGGCCTTTGGAGACTGTTCTTGTCATCTATGATTGAGTATGCTCTACACTAGGTGAGAGCATAGTCCCAAACTTAGGCAAAATATAGTCAAAAACATGGGAAAATGTGGTAAGTATTGACTACACTCCTAAGCATAGTAAGCATAGAATCAACACATAGAGAAAAATTTGCAAAATCTAGCCTTTGGACTGACTAAACTCTAGAGCATAGTCCCAATAGTGAGAGTGTAGTCTCAATACTTAGAAAAATTTAAAGAAATGTACCATCATTTTGACATCTAGACAAATTTATAGTGGAGAAGCCAAGGTCCAAATTTTTGTGGTATTTCAAAGACCATTTTATGTCATGACAGATGCATCAAATTATGTCTTGGGATCCGTGCTTACATAGATGGATGATAAAAAATATTCATACTACGTCCACTACACTAGCCAAAGCAATGTGGGTGCACAATTAAACTACACCATCATAGAAAAGGAATTAATGATAGTGGTGTTTGCTCTATAGAAGTACAAGCATTATGTACTTGGATACAAGGTGTTTGTGCACATGGATCATACTTCCTAATGAACAAGCCAATAGCCCCCATGTCATATGGTGGCTAGTGATCTTACAAGAATTCAATCTTACTATGGAGGTTGAGACTTCACCAATAGTGGCAGCAGCTAAATCTCATAACACATCTAGGGGCTTGATATTGGGTATCCGATATCAAGGCTCTAATATTGGATATTCGATAACACATTTAGGAACTCGATATTGAATATCTGATATTGGAGCTAGGTAAATCATGACTCATCAACAATGGAGGATGAAGTTAAAGCCATTGAGAGAAATGGTACTTGGGAGTTGGTTGATCCTCCAAAAGGGCACAAAACCATTGTTGTGAAGTGGGTCTTCAAAATAAAACTAAAGGAGACTAGTGAAGTTGATAAGTATAAGGTGTGATTGGTGGCTAAGTAATACAAGCAAGAATATGGGATTGACTATAAAGAAGTCTTTTCTCCTATTGCATGACATGATACAATCAGATTGGTGATTGCATTGGTAGCACAAAATTCATGGCCTATCTCCCAAATGGATGTCAAGTTTGCATTCTTGCATGAAGACTTAGAGGAATAGGTATTTATTAATCAACCTCCTAGTTTTGTGACACTTGGTAGTGAGCACAAGTTCTATAAATTAAAAAAGGCTTTGTATGGACTAAAACAAGCTCCAAGAGCTTGGTATAGTTGGATAAATACCTATTTTTCTAAGGAGGGATTTCAAAAATGTCCATATGAGCATACACTTTTTATAAAGATTGATGAAGAAAAAGTGCTCATTGTATGTTTCTATGTTGATGATCTTATTTTCACTAGAAATGATAGTGATTCATTTGAAAAATTTAAAAAGTCAATGATGGATGAGTTTGAAATGACTAATCTTAGAAAAATACATTACTATCTTGACATGGAAGTAGTGTAATCCCCCCTTAGAATCTTTATTTCTTAAAAGAAGTATGTCAAACAAATTCTGAAGAGGTTTAAATGAAGGATTGCAATTCTGCAAGCACTCCAACTGAGATTAGCTTGAAGCTAAACAAAGATCCTAAAGGAAGCAAGGTGGAGGCTACACTTTACATGCAAATTTTTGGGAGTCTAATGTATTTGACTACAACTATACTTGATATAATGCATGTTGTGAGTCTTATCAGTAGATACATGGAGTCTTCAAATAAGATGCATTTGTTGGCTACTAAAAGAACATTTCGTTACTTACAAGGAACTAAAGATTTTGGGCTATTTTACAAGAAAGGTAAGAAATCTAATTTTGTGGGATTTACTAATAGTGATTATGCAAAAGATAAAGATAATAGGAAGAGCACTTCGGGATATGTTTTTATGATGGGCACAAGGGTTGTTTCATGGTTATCTGAGAAGCAATTAATTGTCACATTATCAACCACAAAGGCTGAATTTGTTGCTACAACATCTTGTGCTTACTAAGCTATTTGGCTAAGAAAACTTCTCAATGAGCTATATTTCAAGCAAGAGGGGGCTACTACAATTTTTTGTGACAACAATTCTGCCATAAAGTTATCCAAAAATCTTGTGCTACATAAAAAAGCAAACATATTGATGTGAGATTTCACTTCTTGCGTGATCTATGCAATGATGGTATTATTGATTTGCAGTTTTATAAAAGTGAAGATCAACTCACTAATATTCTAACCAAACCCCTCAAGTTATCAACATTCTAAAGGTTGAGAAAGCAGCTTAGAGTCTACACGTTGAATGATTCTTGTTAAACTAATAATTTGCGAACTTTCAGTTTACAAAAGGATGTTAAATGTGTTTAATTATTAAACATGCTTTTTTGTTTGTCCTAGTCTTTAAGAATTGTCATTAGGGATTTGGTTGCTATTTTTCTTTTTTAAAAGTTGCTTCATATTAGGATTCAGTTACTATCTTCTTTCTTTAGAAATTGCTTCATATTAAGATTTAGTTGCTATTTTCCATTAATGTATTTGTGTATTTAAAGACCATTATTAGTTGAATAAAAATGTGAAATTCAATTGCCTCTATTTACCCATGTTTTGTTTTATTTTGTTTTTTGTTTTTTGTTTTCCTCTTTATCTAAAGCTAGCAATGTATGGCCTCAAAGGCTGACATAATATATATGTAGTTTATTGATGATAAAGTTAAATAGAAAGATTGGAAGGATGCTAAATGTGTGAATAAACTAAAACTAGTATCAGACATAAGGCAGAGAGCAAGCTAGGTATGTTGCAAGATACAATGTTCGACATTCAAGTAACTTTTCAAACTTTAACATTTTCGGTGAATGAGAGTCAACTATGTTTTGTTGCAAGTGAAACGCATTCATGTCTATATAAACAACTGTTGAATATATTGGGCATTATATTTTATTTACAGGTATAAAAGGAATGAAAGAGATGATTGCCGAAGAGGAGAAAAATATGTGTACGCAAGCAAAAAGAATAGCAAAGCTTATTACTTATACTGAAAATACAGTAAGGCACATAGCGGGCCATCAAAATTATCTGTTTCGGACTAAACCAAAAAAGTTTTTGGAAAACGCAATGCATTTCTAATATAAAAATTCAACCGTTGCAAAATATAAAAATTTCCATGAGATGACTTTCACTGGTCCATCTGTGGTCATTGATTGCAACGGACTTTCCTCATTGATTGCAATGGACTTTCCTGCAGTGACATTGGACCATTTATTTGAATGAACTCACTTACACAATGTTGCAGTGACATTTATGTCAAACCATGCAGGCAACCAGGACCATTTATTTGAACGAACTCGCGTACACAATGTTTGGTCCTGAAGAACCATCAGATCTTATCATCTCAATACAGAAGAAATAGGCATGCGAAGAGTAGCGTACCGATTTTGGTGGCTCTGACCTTCGGTGGCCTTTTTTTTATTTTTTTATTCTCTGCAATGGCCGTGCCAGTAGTAGGGGTAGTGCTGTCTTTAGCAGCACAATCCCAAGCAAGTGCAGGGCTGCAAAATGCCATTGAAGATCAAGACGAGAAGCTCGTGCAATGGAGCCCAACCAAGATTCAGATGGCCTGCAATGACACTTTCTCGGAGCTTTACAGCATCACCTGCAACAATGATGGGAAGGAATAATCAAAAAACAGAGGGACAAAGAAGAGGATAATCCAGAATAAAAAACAGAAGATTACACAAAGGTAATGCTCTGTTTTTATTGCTTTAAGTGCCACACATTATTCAATACTAAACCAGCTTTTATACAGGCTTTACAATACCACTGAATTACAGAAAATCTTGCCATTATCTTAGCCATGATTTCAAAGCAGAAAAATAAAAAATCAAGGAACTAACAAAGTGACCAAATCAAGAAGCTGTTAATACAACTGTCAAGTTTGAACAATTCTCCAACAAACAAGAGAGTTGCTGCAAAAAGAAACAACCACTGCTGGTTGTTGTTCTGCCCTCAACAAACATCTGCTCCAACCTCAACGAACATCTCTGCTCTGTTTCTCGGTCTGTTTTGTTTATGTGCCAGTGGTGCTCTGTTTCTTGGTCTGTTTTGTCAGCAACAGTGTATGCTGGATTTGTACCAACTCCGATTTAGGAGATTATGTACTCTGTTTTCTGTTCTTCGGTTTAGTTTTTAGGATTCTTTTCTCAGCCAGTGCTGCATCAATTTATTGCCTAAGCACTCCTAAATTATTTCCATCTCTTTATGTCTTTCTTTTAATTTTTGATCCACCAACACAGTTTTTATATCTTTAAGTTTCAATGCTCAATGTCTTCATTCCAAACACTTTTACTGGTAAAATTTTGTGGAGAATGTCTTTGCACCTTGAGATTGTTGATGATATTCATGTTTTTTAAAAGAATCAGTGAATATTGCTATGCTCTACCTGCTGAAAAGTTTCTAAATCTATTTTCATTGAGAATATTTTTGGGTTTATCTTTGATTGTTTTTGACACTGTTTTCATAGTGTTCATCTTTGATTAATGGTGTTTTTGTGTGTTTTGTAAATGCTTGGATATGCATAATATGGCTTAATTGTTTCATCCATGCACTATAATAATTCTCAACAAGTTGTAAATATGCTTTAAAGTTTTAAAAGCTTTGTTTTCTTCTTTGTGTTATATCTGAATTTCATTTTATGTGAAGGATGTCTCTGTGCAAACACTAGTATGTGTGTTAGATTGCAAACATTGTTAATATGTGCTTAGACTATGAGGATCATTGCAAATGTTTTCATATTTTATCCTCAGAATTTTCCAAATTCCACTTCTCTTTTTGCATTTACTATTATTGAAGAATTTTGTGTGATGAATCCTTTATGTTCGAATCTACCTAAACTACCGTGTTTGCTTTTTTGATTTGCTGAAATTTTGGGCTGCAAGAGGTAAGCATTTTAAAAGTTGTTCAAGAATGTATTATTTCTTTGTTGTGAATGTATATTTAATATTCATTTCACTGAAGCATAAAGATACCAGTTTTATGCTTCTATGCTTTAGTTGCTAAATTTTAATTTTTCAAAAACAATTTTTGAAGGTATATTTTGTTGAGATAGAAAACATGAAGTGTTGACATTAATGTTGGATATAATCAATTCTCCATTCAGACAATCAGTCGTCCTATTTTCATTGTGCTCAATTTTAACTATCCTATCTTACTTGTCTCTCTCCCCAAAATTGTACTCAATGTATCCTCTTTTACAAATGCTTATTTTTAATCTTCAATTTAGTATCTTCCTAAATAATCTGGCCATACTGTTGAATGATTACTTAATTTTTGAATGTCTTCTTGGATACCGTTTGTTAATTTATAAAAAACAGGTGTAAAAAAAATATAAATTTAATAGTTTAGAAGTCTGATTTTTGGAAAATGACCTGTTACACTGCAGACTGTCCATACACTCTGGATCACGCGTGTTTTTCAGTTCTACGTCTATATACTGAATTGGAAAACTTTTTATCTTATTACCTAATTGACCCTTGGAATACGATGATATGCTTTCACTGAAAAGCATATAGATGATATTCCTCTCTTGAAACATCATGTGCCTTGATAAGAAAGCCACTCCGTTGTTGACATCCTTAGAGTTTTTTTTTTTTTTTGCAATTTTTTTTGCAATTTCACATAGCTTCAATGCGTGACGTATATATTCATTCCCTCTATCCCTAATTCTGGCTATATCCTTATTCATTATACTAGTACCTTAATGTTGTTTTCTGTTTTGCAGATGCTCTTAATTTTTTTTATCTGCCTAAGCAAATTTGTTATCGACATGGTTCTTGTTCCAACCGTGCTTTTGCATATTTCCTTTTATCTTCATAAGAGCTTTCCTATCTTCTATGATATACTTTACAGTTGCTGCAACTTCTTCTGTTAGAGGATATTCTTTATAAAGAAGTTTATGGAAATAGCTTTTCCAAATATTATTCAATAAATAAATCTTTTGATCCTATCTCTTTTCTTCTTGTTTGTAATCAAGTTGTCAATGTTTCTCCCTTCTATATTTCAATCATCTTGTAAATATATCTAGGAGTGCTTTGGTATAACTTGTACCCAATAATTGCAACCAGCTACAAAGAATGATAAACAGGTGCCCTAATTTTCCTTTTTTGAAGCAATAAAATGCAAACTATGAATGTTTTCCAAAGGTTAAATTATTCATATTGTTGATAAATAGGGTGACAAGTACTTAGTTTGGATTGCACAAGGAAAGATTATAATAAATTATTATGATTTGCCTAAGAGGCCAATTACCAGTTGATTGGATTTTGTTATAGAAAATAAATAACTATGGCTGAGATGTGTTGCAAGAAAGATATAGTTAAGATTACAACAACTATAATGACAAAGTAGTTAGCTTGTCCTTTGACAAGGATTTGCAAGAAAGATGTTGTTGACTATGCATCTTGAGGTGCAGGTGTACTGAGAGCTAAAATTTTAGATTTCGCTTAGTTACTATTATTTTCATACATTTTTCTTAAAAATAAGCTGTATAATAGGCTTTGGCAAATCAACATAGGGAATTTGACCCTATATTTCCAACCCTACATGTACATATAGTCAAATTCTCTACCTTCCAAATATATATTTAGAAACTTAACATGTAGATTGGTATTAAGGAGAAATTAGAAACAGACAAAGAACATATAATTAATAACCAAACCAAAATATTTTTTGTGATTGATTACTAGCATCTAATAATCCTTCAAANATTTTTTGTGATTGATTACTAGCATCTAATAATCCTTCAAAATATGATGATTTTAGCATTATGCCACCAAAGGGTTAGTAATTTGATTTCCATGAAGAGTTCATAAGAAAGGTATTGTAAATCATTTCTCATATTTGATTGATATATTCAACTAATTTAGCTATATATTTATGATATATATCTATTATCTGGGTGAGAAGACCTTTTATAATTTTTAAATTAATAAAATCTCAAA
>MNCI01013254.1:168857-210352 GCA_015680685.1 Gnetum montanum
ACGAGATATCGCATGGGATGCGATATCGCGGCACAGTGCATGTCGCGTCTCATCAATTATCTTAACCAAAATAATAGTTTTGGGAAAAAGTTGTCTCTTAGCCAAACATCACAATGATAACTATTTATATACATTGACAAAGTACAATTGACTAGTAATTGACAATGATAAAATTATTAAATTATATTATCATGATCAAAGAGGATTCTCTTTGATAGGGCTAGTAGTTAGCTTCTTAGCCGAAATGAAGTATTCCCTTTACTAATATTAGAAAATAAAATGTTTTAAAATCTAAAAGATATTGTAAGGTAACAACTTTAGGTTAAAGTCTTTGAAGACCCACATCTTTATGAAAAAATTGTTCCCTTGATGATCAAACTTACTCATTTCTTTATTAACAAATTTATCTAAATAGGATGGTGACTGCCAAACATGTTTCAATCTTGAAACTAAAATTGCTTATAAAAAACCTAATCATCGCAATGTAAAAAAGTTGAAGTTAAAAGAATCAATCCCAAAATGACACCTACTTACCTATGTTCAACATGTAGAAGAAAATACAATTTGCTCTCTTGAGTGCTATAGTCTTAGAATATCCACCACTTTGCTCTATACCGCTTAGCAATAGTCCTTGTTTCAACCTTAGACTTACAACAAGACCCAAATAGTAGCCTCTCACATTTTAACTTGAAGTAGCTACTTTAGTCGAAACAATTTGTTCTATGTTGTTAATGGCTATCACCCTTTCTTATTGTTACATTAATGTAACACATAAAAAATGATTAAATTATTGCTCTAAGAATTAGAGTGAATCCTCAAGCAAAAGCAAGGAAAGTCAATGTAGTACATATGCTTGGTTGCAAAATGATAAAATTCTCACTATCATAATTAAAGATCATCCCACTTGAACCTTTATGGAAGAGCTTGAAAATGAACCTTTAATAAATTATAATATTAATTCTAAATTGTTGATTGTTTTCTTTAAAATTGACCGTATCTACCTAGGGCATTATATCAATGATGTTTTTCAACTTTCTTAAAAAATATGTTGAGGCTTTGTAATCCTCCAACAAATTTTTTGTGATTTTCCCACGATGTAACAAAAATTTGTAGTTTCTAGTTTTCACAATTAAAAGAGGAGGAAAGTCAAGGTAGTAGGTATGGTTAGGTTAGAAAATGTTATCACAATTAAAGCTCGTCCCATTTGAGCGTCCAATAGTTACCTCTAATGTTGGCTGGAGAAAGGAAAGTTTAAGAAGCCACTATGATAATTTAAAAAGAAAGAAAATTTAGATTGCAGGTATAGTTAAGAGTTGGATGAAAAATGATTAAATTATAGCCATCACAATTAGAGCTTCCCACTTGAACATTTAATATTGAAAAGGTGAGGCACGAAAGTGAAGAAAATCAAGCTAGAATTATATTTGCAAACACCACAAGCGGTTACAAACTCTGACCAAACCATCCACACAGACTTGGCTTAGCCTTTATTATATTATTATTATTATTACTGTTATAGGAGTTGGACAACCAGAGCAGCGCAGAGAGACTCAAAAACTCAGGGCATGGGCATAGGCATAGCAGAAGGCAAATTCAACAACGAAAATAGCGCTGGCTTGGTATGTAACAGCAGCGACGCAATGGCATTGTAAGCGGCATCGGTGAGGTGGACGCTGTCCCAGCTGAAGTAACGCGACGGATCCTGACACAAAGAAGATAGATCAGAGCCATAGTAGCAGGGCACCAGCGTTTCATTTATACCGAACTTGTGCGGATTCTTGAGCACTTGCAGGGAGGCACCGTAGTAATCAATTTCCCCGATCACAACGCTGCGGTGCTTGGCGTTCAATTTCTTGATCATCTTGTGCTGGTATTCGTTCGCAGTCTGGGCGAAGCGATTGAATCGGGGCATGCAACCCATGGAATCGCGTGGCTCCTGCGGATACTTCTGCAGATAAATGGGCCAGCAACCCAACGGGAAGATGTTGGGAACCACGATCAGGTGAGCGGATCCGTGCTCGATCAGTTTTGTTAGCGCCTTCTCCACGGCTGCCACCACGTCAGTGATTGAGCGTTCTACCTCCTTCAGCGGCACTGGTTCAGGGGCACCCAGCTGCGCGAAGTAGTCGTTGAAGCCGATTTCGCCGACCAGAAAGAACGCCCGGAAAAAATGTTTGGAGCAATCCCAGGTTCTGGCACAGAATTTGGATTTGTAGGCCATGAACCAGTCCACCTGCACGTCCAGCGAGAGTTCTATGTTGATATATAAGTTGCGTTCCTTGAAGTAGGACGCTGGCAACGCCGTGGCTCCGCCCACTGCAAAGTTCACTCCGCTTTTGTGCTCCGTGGAGTTCTTCAGGTATGGATCCAGAAATGGCATCCTCCATGCCTTCGCTGCAAAACCAAAGTTGGTCTCTTGTTCAATGTAAGATTGCAAATATTAGACACCCTGCATGACCTGAGGCTTATAATAAGTATTCTAAAAGCAGTAATGGTAGTCGGTTCAAGCTTGGGTATAGTTTGGGCATACTATCTATCAAATTCTTACGATTACTTTGTTGCATTCATCTATGTTACTATACTTAAAAAAAAAACACATCCTGGAACTTTTCCCCACTTAAACACATCCTTGATTACATTAAATGTTTGAGAAATCGCATAGTTTTTAAACAGAAGTAAAAGAAATTTATTATATATGAAGATAACCCATCAATCAAACTTATACTCAGCATGATAACTACTGTGGACTCTTTTAAAGATTTACAGAGCCCAGATGTAGTACCCTTCAACACGGACGGTGCACTGATCAAGACAACTGTTGTGGATTCTTTTAAAGACTTAAAAAATTAGACTGCCTTACACATTTAAGATCTCCTATTTCGTTGAAACTATTAATCACTACCAGAATGTTAAAGATGCTGAATCTAAGTATATAACAAATAAAACTTTGAGGCAGTACCGAAAAAGTCAATTATAAGCCTGCCGTCGGAGAATCTGCCGGTGGGTTTGTGGAAATACGTCTCTCCGTACGGGAGTTTCCCTACGAAATTCGAGGGCCGTGCTATCAAAGCATTGCCCGTGTCCGTGATGGAGTCGCCAAAGCTGTAAATTGCACTGAAGACGCCATTTCCTCCTCTTCCAACGTTTTCTTCATTGCTCACTGCCACTGCAACTGAGGCCGACACTGATAGTAAGACAACAAAAATAAAACACAAGGGAGCGCCATTCTTCTTCATGTGCTTCTCCAAAACAAGCAACATCCTCTGGTCCAAAACCTATGCGCGGGAGATTCGCGATTTCGGACCTGTTCGCGTCGGATTCGGGAGCGCATACAGAAGCGCATTAAATTCGCAATGGGTATGTATTTCATAATTTCCAATGAAATTTTGTCTGGATTTGTACTTATACATCGAAATGGTGACCTTATCTTACGTATCTTCTCCTGTTCTGAATCATACCAAAAATTGCAAAGCAAGCAAGATTCATGGCATCAGCATGAGACGGACCACAGAAAACAATAAATAAATAAACAAACACTATGGTATCCGAAGGGGCAAGTATGGGTCATACGCAAATCAAGTTTTGGACAGGGCGTGCGAGGAAAACATTGCATTTGGATGGATTCGCCTGTCTTTGGGAGCGTCAAAGGTTCCGCCATGACTCACACATTCACGCGTGTTTATTGTTCATTGCTGGTTTTTGCTCTTTTTCTCATATCTCTGATGAAAAAAGAAAAAACAAAACAGGGTCATCGTCATAGGTGATGAGTCATGAACATGATGACGGATGAATGCTTGTTCAACTATTTTAAAAATCTGTTTGCTTATAAAGCAAAGAAGCCCACCAGGACATGGCCAATGGCCAATGGTCATATCCAACCTCATGGTGCTCTGTTTTTAGTTTCCCCTTCATCATGACTAGTGTCGATTTTTCAGTGTCTGAAAGGTTTTTGGTCATTGTAGGTGAGGTGAGTTCCTGGCTGTGCCTAGTTTAGTTAAGTTGTGTCTTCTTTTAATGCCGTCATCTTCAATGTGGCCCTATGGTGCTACTCAAAGGTAGTCCCTAGGGTGCTACTCACAAGTAGTTGTTGAACAAAAGTATTAGCAGACCCGATTTGTTATAAATTTGGTTGAGGCTTGAGGCCTAATTTCATTTTTGGAAATATTGGATTGAGTAACAAAGGGGTTTCATTTTATTGTTGTCATTTTGGTTGTTGCAGAAATTATATGTTTGGCCAGATCATGGCTCCTGAGTAAGGAAATGGATTCAATGCTCTCCATACCTTTGCAAATTTTCTTGCTTCAATTTAATGGTTATATTGCAATCTTTTGTGCAATTTTTAAGCAGTAACAATATTTTGGATTTACATTGTTCTATATTTTACAATGTAATTTTATGATATATGAGATTTAATTTTTTAAGAAACTAATATATTTAAATTTTCTCTATCACGTCCCCGGCCTGTCCCCACTTTTCTTGAGGCACACGCACGTTCAGAATCACGAATCCTCGATTCCTCCTCCTCCTGGCTTGCACGAATTGGATTCTTTTGATGCATAGTCCAAAACAAGCAATGGATGAATGATCCTTGATACTGCCAATACCTTCTCTTTCTCACTCTTCCCTGCTTGTCCTTTTATGCACCAATTCCAATGGCTTAATTACTTCAATCTCATATTTATGGTGGACTAACTGGTAATGAAGATTTGACATATGTTGAAATATTGAAGGTCGCAGCGAAGAAGAAGGTCTGGTGTATTGCATTTGAAAAATAGGCAGCTGGGTCACCTTTGATCCAATTCTGACGCAAAACTGCCTAAAAGCTAGCTATTCAAAGTTTTGTTTTGTTGGTGTGCTTTGCTTGGCTGGAATGCCATCAAAGAAAGTTTGGTAGCGCGTGAGACCTATTTGGTTAAGTTAGTTCTATCAGCCAAAAACAGGGTGGAGCCGTTTATCAACGTGTTTGTGATGGCCTTCAAATCATTAAGATAAAATTAAAAAAAATAAAAAAAGTGCATGACATATCTATTTGTTTGTTTGTTTTATTTTTTCCCTAAAATATATTTATTAAGCTGAACTTGAATCACGTAAAATTAAAAGAACCGTCACTTGGATGATAGACTAACATTCTAATCAATTGAGCTATTTCGTGTGCTTGGCATACTTTTCCAATATTCATATATATCATTTTTAACATAGATTGAAAAATCGGATTGGATGGGCAAATCAGCAACCTTTTTTATAAATTGGATAGAAAAAATCTGAATAAATTGGTGTAAGAGTGGGATTAAAATCATTAAAATTAGCAAAATATAGTTATATCCACCCATGTTAGTAGCTGCATTTTCCAATTTTTTTCATCTCAGAGCTCAAATAGAGCGGAAAATTAAATATCCAAATTTTAGTTTTCCATTGGCATCGGAAATAGTAATAAACAATATAGTAAACTTAAAAAATCAATGAAAATATAATACTATTTATTAGATTAAATGTCTATTCTATTTTGAATTGGCTTCACAATGTTGCATTGCGATATATCACAGATTTGCCAATTAATCCTAGATTTCTCAAAATATGATTTTCAAGGCTTTCATCTAATAAAGCCTGCATCATTCACCATAAAAAGCAGAGGTTTCCAAATTTGAGGTTTAACAAATTTAGTAGCTTCATCATGAACAACCATCACTTTCTACCCCACATGTCATTATTATCAATAGTAATTCAAAACAACTATGAGACCTACCACAAAGTCCAATTCCAGTGACACCAAAGGCCACATTTGATGTACTATCATACTTATTGCAATGGCCCATATGATATGCTATAGCACATGGTACACTACCATACCTCGTATGGCTTTGCATTACTTCAATTATAAACTCAAAAACTATAAATACCCAAAAGGAAAAAGTTCAAAATTATATTTTCATTTTTCAATTTCCCTTAATGTAATAGCTTCTCCTCCTTCCTAAGGTAGAATGTGTTTGTTAGTTTTCCATTACAAAGACTAGGTAGGACAAGGTCCTAAGACCTAGGCCCATATTGGAGGTCACTCTTATGAAGGCCTACTTGAAGAAGATCAGAAGTGAGAAGGTATAAAGTACAATTCTCCAGACACTGAATTTTGGTCCTTTCCTAAACTTGGCCCCATAAGAGGTCAAAACATTATTGCAAGGGTCTCCACTATGGTCCACCCTTATCATGAGTGGGAATGGTACCTAAGGGATGGTTATCTTTTCTAAAAAAACCACCAAGAAGATGCCATGGTGAAGATTAAAGATATTGTTATCTCTTATTCAGTTAAGACCACAACAGAAGTCCTTGAATTATCTAACACCAAGAAAAAGTTAGTGGAGATATCTACCTAGGAAGTGCTAGAAGCTAATAAGGAATGAATGTAGTGGTGTTATGGAGTTGATGGTAAGGAGTATAGTGCCCTTACCAAAGCAAAGCATGTTTATTTCAAGATTATAGCATGTTACCTCAATTCCATAGTGAGGGCCAAGCAAGATGATAGTCTTATTTGTAAGGGCATGTACACATTTAAGTGGAAAATTCTAAGTCAAACTTTTTCAACTCATCTTCTTGGAAATTAAGAAGTGATTTAAGGAGAATGAAAAGGATAGGAAGAAACTTCTCTTTCCATACCTAATCAAAAAGCTTTGCAAAAGGGGAGGAATAGCCCACTATACAAAGAGATCACCACTTGGAGAAATGAGGCTCTTAAATACAAAAGAGTGAAAAATCATTTTAGGGATTAGGTCAGGATGTTCAAGAAGATTAATGAGAAGGAAATAAAGTTGGCAAAGGCAAAGGTAAATGAAGTTCTATAGTAACTTCAACAAAGAAATGATGTATAATAACCCATCTTGATAGGCTTAATGCATATAACTAAGTTGAAATTAGCCTAAAAGAGTTGTAGATTGAGGAAATGATAGAATACATGAAGTTAGCCAACCTTTGATAAGCAAACTTGACAATGCTAATAATAGGAAGACCTTGGATAGAGTTGAAGTAGAAAGTGACTAGTTCCTACCTTCTCTACAAGGTAGAGTTCAAGCTCCACAAGGAAACAAAGTAAAAATTATCAATAGACAATTTGCAGCTTGAGGCTCTTAAAAGTAAGTTTGAAGATCAAAGATCAATTGTTGAAAACTTAGCTAGGAGAATGAATGACTACCAGGAATTGCAAAACCTTGTCCATATATTTGACATTGAATGTAAATAGTTTGTAGTCTGGTTTGTCAATATAAAAAAAATGTTTTCTATGATATTGTGCCTATGAAATGTGCCAACAATAGCCAATCTAGGTGATGCTACTTGGACCATTAATGACCAATGAAGCAAGGAGGAAAAGATGAAGGCACCATTAAATGCCTTCAAGTTTCTGGGAGTAGCATGTTGAGTATTGTGTAGTGTAAAAAAAATTTTCTTCTACTTTGAATTTAAAATTTGTTTGTGTTAGAAACTTTTTTAATTATTAAATTTTTTTTATCATGTAAGTTTTTTTAAAATAAAATTTGTTCTAGTAGTTAGGGGTTAGTTATGATGAATTTAACTTAGTCATGTTGAGTTTAACTCCCAGTTGAGTTTGTTTTTCCTTTCCTTATAGAAGCAATTAGAAGAGTTGCCTTATCATGCTAAGAGACTATTGTAATGTCTTTTTTCTAAAATCATGAAAGAAGTTAACACTTCTCATATTTTTCAAGTTTTATTCCAATTTTAATATTTCACAATGAATTTCCCAATAATTTCATTTTCATAGTTCAATTTTCCAATTTCTCAGTTATTTCATGATACATTTCACATGACATCACAAGATTTCACAATATCATAAGTATTTCTCAATTTTAACCATAAAGCTTTCATTCCTCCTCATCCTATTTGTTGTGCTCATTCCAACAATTAGTATTAGAGATTTTAATTCATTCTCATGGCTACCAAAAAAATCAAAGACATCCCAAAGTATTCTATTATTCTTTGATGGCTCTCAAGATTTTACATATTGGTCATATCTAATGAAATTACTCCTCAAAGTTCATGAAGTGTGGGAGTATGTTCAGCCTAGTTTTGTTGTGCCTCAAGATCTAATAATGAGAGAGAAAACAAAAAAAAATCTTAGAAGAGATAGAAGGACTAATTCATTTGTGAAGATTATATTTATGAGTATTTTGGAAACAATTGGAGCTAGAATCATTACTAAAGATCCATCCAAGTCTTATTGGAACACCTTGTAAGAAGAGCATAGAGGTAATAAGGTAAACATGAAGTTGAAGAAAATGAAATATAAGATCATGTTTGATAATTTGATGATTACAGGAGGAGAGTCTCTTTTATTATTTTGATAGGCTTCAGATAATTTTGAGAAATTTGGACAAGTACAATTACAGCCTCACAATCTAGTAGAAGACAAACAAGGTGATGCAAGTACTTTACAATAGTTACAAATTCTCCACTTCTATTAAAATTATGATTAAAAGATCTCTCCATATATATGATCAATGATTTGATTATAAGTCTAAAGGCTTTAGAAGAATTGAAGATTTTAGATGCAAATGAAAATACATATGTTGCAGCTCTAGACCCTTCAACAGGTGGAAGATTCACTAAAGGAAGAAGAGAGAGAGGTAGGTTAAACTATTCAAGATAAGAAAGGTAATTAAATAACACAAAGCATTAAAATTTTATAGGAGGACTTCATCTAAGAGATAGAGGTTTTCAAAAGTTTTCTAGAGGAAGAGGAGGTCCTATATGAGATAGGATAAATTTCCAACTAAAAGAAAGTTAAGATGTATGGACTTCATTAGTTCCATGATGAACCTTTTGTGGTGAGAGAGGCCATTATGAAGAAAGATGTTGGTAGAAGATTAGTATTCAAAATCTCACAATTTAAGATACTTAAGAAGGAGAAAATCTTGCATCATAAAACAGAGGCAAACAAGTTATAAATTAGCAAGATAACCTAAATTTTCTAGCATTCACCATGTTTGATAATATCATTTCAAGTACATGAATCCTTGATAGTGTTTGTTCAATCTGCATGACTCCTCACAAAGAAGCTTTTATTAAGTGTAAGCCCAATGGCAACTTGGGCACAATCAAAGTTGGTGATGGTGAGCAGATTCACATTGATGGAATTGAAAATATCCTTATTACTCTCAAAGATGAAAGTTAAGCATAGGTCCATGGTGTTTTCTATATTTTCAAATTGCCTAATTCTTTTCTTTTAGGTAGTCATATGGTGAAAAAGAAAAATGAGGCTATTTTTGAAGATGACATTGGTATAATTTTAGACTAAAGGAGGGTCATAGCTAAGCTTCCAAGACTCAAGAATCAAATCTATTATCTTTAACCCACTTTTGTCCATGTAATTGATAGGTTTTCATTTAGACCAAGATTGAAGAGGCAAGATTGTGGCATTAGAGGCTTGACCATGTCTCATATAAAAACATTGAGAAGTTGCTTAAACTTAAGGCTACTTTTGGTAATGTATTAAATTTTCTCAGTAAAGTTTATGACATATGTCTTAAAGGCAAGCAAAAACCCTATCCTCATGTAGCTCATTAAAGAAGAAGGCACATCCACTAGAACGTTTGCATATGAATGTGGTTAGACCTATCCCTACAACCATAATAAATGAGAAAGATATTTTTTTGGTAATTGTTAATGATTTTTCCAGGTATGCTTCATCATATATTATTCATTTCAAGAATGAAGTATTTCCTTTATTAAAGAATTTTCAAGAGCTTGCTAAGAATAGATTTGCTTTAAGAATTAAGGTAATTAGATCATATTGTGGTGGTGAATTTGTTTTAAATGAATTTCATGATGATTGTGATGAACGTGGAATAGAGAAACAAAACACATGTGGGTATTTACCCCAAAGAAATGGCATAGTAAAAAGGAAGAATGATATCTCATAGGAGATGACAAAATGTTTGTTGAAACATGCCTAAATTTCAAATCATATTGGCATGAGGCAATCCACATAACAATCTATTTAATTGATAGCTTGATTACTTCATGAAATAGTGAGAAGACATCTAATCATTTAATTTATGGTAAGCCCCCTAGTTTATCTCATTTAAAGATGTTTGGTTGTATGTGTTATGTTAAAATTCCAAATCAGATGATAGATAAGTTGGATGATATAAGCAAAAGGTGTTTGCATTTTGGTTATAATTCAAGAACATGTGAATAAAAATGTTTTCATCCCATTGATAGGAAGTGACATTACTCTAGAAATGTATTTGATGAATCAAAGGAAAGTGTTGATGAGTTTTACAAGCTTAATCAATATAAGAAGCAAGCATACATCTCAAGACTTTGGATGGAAAAGGATCACCCACCTTCTCAAATGTTGGATAGAGAATTTAATAGAAGAATGAGAAGTCAAGCCATTGCTCATGTTGCATATGCTACTCTTACACATGAGCCCTCAAATGTCAAGGAGGCTCTCAAATTTTCTTAAATTTTTTAATTGAACCTTGAAGAGGAAATCTCATTAATAAAATTATTTTTTAAATTTAGAAATTACAATTAAATTAATTCTTTTAGATAGATATTTGCGATTATTCTATCTTGTCTAAGAAGATCATACCTATATAGAATAATATTGGATCATCAAGGATGTGTTTGAGGAAATCTTATTATTTTTGGATGTTAATGTCACATCTACTTCACAAGGAATTGTGGCATAGTTTGCATGTGTTAAATTTGTGCATTGTTTCTATCCTGTAAGGGATTATAATACAAGGATGTACTTTATTTCTTTTCATTTGTGAACGTTGCACTTTTCTTACAAGGGATTGTAATGGATTTTAATTATTATTTTATTGCTTACATTTATAAAATACATAAAAATTATAAAAATATCACTTTCCTACTATGGCAACATGGGTTTACTCACTTGTATGAGATGTATTCTAATATTTTAAATTATTGAATGTAGTGATATACATAAGCAAAATTTGCAATTTACATTCTTATTCTATTCAAAGAGAACTCTTCTAGTCATGACCAAGTAGGCCACCATCACTAGAGCAATGATCAAATAGAACCACAAGAAGTAGTTGTACAAAAGAGAGACTTGTAGATTATTTGCCAACTTTGAAACAAGTTAAGATTTAACTATGGAAGTATGATGGGAATGTCCAACATAGAATAATAATATTTTGTATGTAGGTAAAAAAAATTATTACTTCTACCATGCAAGTGTCATTTGTCTTATGTTTCAAAGAATACTATAGGAGAGTAGTGCATTAATCAAAAATTGGTGAATAGAAATGACTTATAAATATGATGTACATTCTAATTAATTTTCTTAGGTTAAGTTGATGAAGGCAACCAAAATAAATTTAGATTTAGCAAATCATTCCATGTATTCTAAAACTCATAAAAAAATAATGGTGTTTACTTCTATAACTTTGTTTATTTGTTTCTTAGAGATTTATTACCATGATCTTGGATTCCTTTCATATTTTTACATTGTCTTATCTCTACATTGAATGAATTTCAACGTATTAATCATTCCACTTTGCATTCATTAGCATCTCCTTTATGATTGACATATAGTACATAGTTTTATATTGGAACTCATGATTTCACACATAATCATTATTTCCTTGAGTTTTCTTATTATGTTTCTTTATGTTTAAGCTATTGGTAATGCTAGAAATGTTATGTTTTAATTACCATATGTAGCAAGGAAAAAGGATTCTTCATGATGAAGCAATGTCAGCTAAGAATGCCATGAATACATCCATTATAAACTTGACTAAGTTCATGTGTTAAGTGGAGTTGTTTAGATATGAATTCACAAATGACATCATCATGTCTTTGATTATTAAAAAATCAAAATTAGTCTCTTGTTCAATGTAAGTTTATATAGTTGATGAGTAATAAATATTTTTACCACAACTTAAAACTTTATATAGATTTAATTATTTAAATTAATGCGCGTGATTAATTCTTTAATGCAATTAGACGTGTTTTAATAGATTAGCTCTATCTTTCTTAGTTAAATCATAGGATTATATTATTATCATTACTATTATTATTATTATTAGTAGTAGTTATCCCACATAAGTAAATGTAATCTTCTTGTTAAAGTTTTGTATTCTTTGTTTTACAACAATTTGAACTTAGTTATAGGTCTTGTATATATTTTATGATTAAATGCTAAAATTTAATTATCCCTAGAAGTTTTTATTTTTGTTAGTTATTGTACCTTTGCAAGAATTTAACTATGTATATTTTATTCTTTATATATATTCAATTATGTACATTCAATCTTTAGTATGAAAATTTAGTTCTACATATTTTATTCTTATCATGCACATGTGATTATATAATGCTCTATTGGAGTAATTTTAAACCCTAACCCTAACTAGACTATATCCCTTGTTACTTTTTTTCATTAAACTAGAATTTATAGTTCATTTTTAATTATAATTAAATATTACACAAATAATTTTTATCAAGGAAGTTCTTTATGATGATATCTTATTTATAATTTAACTTTATTGATGTGTTTAAAACATTCAAAAATCATAGTTTTGACTCTTAGTTCACATGAATTGAAATTAATGTTCTTAAGGTATGACATTTTAAGTTGCTAAAAATTCCACAAAAGTTTTGACATTTGAATTATGTAACTATGATAGTAATGATTAGACATGATTTCAGTATATGATCATATATTACACTTAATAAGAATTTTATAGGTTTAAATAAAATTTGATTTGGAGTCTCAGTATGCATGTTATGAGTATTAAACCTTGAGGGTATTAGTTGAAGAAGAAAAAGTTATAAATAAACTTATGGAAATGATTATAGAAAAAAAATTAAAAAAAGTCAAAAAATGGTTTGGAAACCATATGAACATGGAAAAGTTATGTGCCAAAGAAAAGTATAAAAGTATAAATTATATGTTATACATATAAAACATGCATATTATATATTTCATTGCCTTATCTATTTCTATTGCATTGCTTCCACATCATGTTTTGTTTTTTCTATTTCTAAATTAGGAACTATTTTCATCATGTTTTCTAATTTGGAAATTATTTTTTGTCCTTTCTTTTTCATTTTGAAGTTTCTTTCAGTGGAGTTTCTTCCATTCTAAGCACATATCAAGGCCAAATGTCACATTGCGTATGATTCTTCTACTTATAAATAGATTGTGGCCTTCGGTATATATCATTTCAAGTTGTCAAGGACTTTTAGCATGTTGAGTTTAAGTAAAGCAAAAACTACTTTTGAGCATTGGGTAGAAAATGAAGATAATAAGAAGATTTTGGAAGCCCTACCAACATGGTAAGAAAGCTTATTTTACTTTTCTTTTCACGTGGTTCTATTTTGTTGTAGATTTTCTATTCTTTCTTTCTACTTTCTATTTTTCTTGTTATTCTTTCATGATTTTAATTATTAAGTCAAGATTCTACCAAATTTTATTATTTTGGGCTTATTCTTATATGAAAATTTGTATTGTATCCTTGTCCATACCATTTTCTATCTTTTTGGTGAATTTTTGGAATTACAGAAACATTATCAACTTTCTTAGATATTTTATAATTATTTTAGATTAGCCCTTGATATAACTAAATAATTTTTATAGAATTTTTGATATTATGGATTTTTGGCTATTTTGGAAATTTTTTAGATTTTTGGAATAAAATAATAATATTTATGTGACCAAAGTTACACAGCTAGTAGTAGGCACCATGAATTACATGTAGTGGTGAAGTGTCCCTAAGTAGAACTTATCCCATGAGAATAAGGGTTTTGGATAGATTTCCTACCTTGAATTTTGATTCATAAGTTTATGTGAGGTTGCAAAATTAGTTGAGGTTATGACATTGAGTAGTTAAGTCTAATGGTGTGTAGTGAGACATAGTTAAGACCTATCCTTCTAAGAATATATGTGCCTTAGCCATTGAGGATGTTAGTAGTTAGGCTATTACAAAGATTAGTTATGAATGGCTAATTTGAGAACACAAGGATAATCCAATGATAGTAGTGAGGTTATTTTAAGACCTATCAGTGTATCCCTTTAGTAGTGAGGATAACTAAGAGCTAGACTTAAAGAGATGCTTAAATAAAATGTATAATCTTTGGAATTTTACTGGAAAAATTTATGATATCTTTGAAGATTAAATAATTAAAAGGACAATACAATGATAGTAATGAGTTTATCCTAAAACTTGTTAGTACATTCCTTTGGTAGTGAGAATATCCAAAAGCTAGTCTTTAGAGATGCTTGGCTAAAATATATATTCTTTAGACCTTTGGAAAATTTGTGACAATTATAGACTTTAAAAGTTTTTTGAATATTTAATTGGAAACCTTTATCTAGCTTGTATTCTAAGAATTTTGGCTCAAAATGTTTATGCTCCATGAAGAGGAAAGTAAAATAACCTTTCTTATGTAAGGGGTTTTGACTCCTCTTGCATTTTGATGTAGGTAAGGAAAATGTTGAAAGAGGAACCTTGAATGAAAGGTGGATTAATTTTGTACAAGATGGACATTCTAAACTTGGAAAGTAAATTTTTTTTTTTCAAATGGAAATCTTATCTACCTTTTAAATATTTGATTCATGTACTTATTTTTGTGAATAAATAAAAAGGTATGATAGATATGAAATTTCAATTTATGCCATTTGGATTGTGACATTGCAAGAACAATTTTTCATTTCAATATATGCTATATATTTAGGAAAAATTAATATTATTTTATTATATATTAATAATAATTATTTTTAATTTTATTATTTAATTTTGTAATTTCAAAAGTGAAAATATTTATTTCAAGATTTCCAATTAAGGCAAAAGATGTATCGTTAGAATCATTCTTTTGTGTACTATATTATGATGCAATGAGTGAAATTTTTTAACATTTATATTTTCTTGGCTACAATGATTTTTATTTTTCTATAAATTAGACTAGTTGTAATAAATATTGTTACGCCATGTTGATCTATTTTATTTGTGCTTCTAATTAATAATTTTTATTACATTTATAGGTTCCTTTTGAATTAGTAAATCAAGGTTAAATCCAGATCCTTAATGTTCGGTAACATTTCTATTAGTTATTTATAGAATTTTATAAATAGTTAATAGGATTGTTATATGGGTCATATCAGATCATGGATTTTTTCTTGGATGTCATAATATTCAATTCTTTATGGAATTATTTATTTTGTATGATATTTTCTAAATCTAAATTTGTACAAAATGTGGGGGACAAGAACAATTAATGATATCCCATAAGAAAATAATTGAAATTTTCACATAACACAAAATCAGTTGTTTGAGCAATTGTTGATTGTCCTTCAAAATCAAAATCAAAACAATCATAATAAGATCTCTAGGAATGAAGGAATTTATCAAGAGTAGAGGTGACTAATCCATAGTTTTAGAAGGCTAAATCCACCTACCTTCTCAGGCATTGAAGATCCCACTATTGTTATGAAATGGCTAAAGGGATTCGAGAAAGCTATTCAAACATTATATTGAACTAAAAGACCTCTTTAAATTTATATTAGTTTGGCTAAGTGATAATAGAAGATAGAGTGAGGAATTAGAATTTGGGAAGATGAATAAATAGAATTAAAGAAATTTACTAAAATTTTCAAAGCCATGTATCTCTCTAAGGCCTACTAGGAGAAGAAAGAAGATGAGTTTAATTAACTATGAACCCCTTAAAATAAACAAGAGCCCTGAGACCAAGTGGTAAAAGAGGATGTCCATTGTAGCTTTTCATATGACCACTCAAATGAGGAGTATGATAAAAAAGCAGACGTCAAGGATAAAGTGTCAATCTACATGAAGGCTCATGATTAGAAATTATTAATCCAAATGTAACTAGAACCCCTAAGTATGATATCGTCCCCAAGTTCTAGCATCTTCACTTCTTAGAATCATTTAATGATGATGATGCCCCCATGTTCAATTAAGGTGATTATCATAAGCTTAATGAAGTTCTCTACATTTCATGGGAGCATGTTTTTGATAACAGGATTAAATGAATCAACATGACTGATGTTTTTAGAAACAAAGGCTATATCAATGATGGTCCTCAACTACACATTTAGGTATTTTATAATGCTTGCTATATGAAAGTGATTATTAATGATTACAAAAGATGGAGTTATTTCCTCACATCTTTATCAAGTAAACATAAATCTAGTACAAATCAATACCATCTAAATTAATTCAAACAAGAGTAGATATGGTCTACATTTTTGACATAAAATTTTAAACCTATGCTTATAATTCAAACATTCGAAAGGAGATGACTAGATGGAGGCAAGGATCATATGAATCACTGAACATTACCATGGAAAGGTATATGAAAATACGTTATCATAGTTTGAATCATGGGTTTAGCCCATCCCATGTATTTATAGCTTTTGTGAAATAATAAAAAAGGTTCACTATTACCTAGGCATTAACAAAGGTTCATTATTGTAGTCTATGCCATGCAAAATCATACCATGGACAAAGAAGTCAAGCCAAGCCTAGTAGGAGGGAGGTGCCAATGCCCTTGCATTGATGTAGGATAGTTAGCACATCCCCTTCCTATCATTGTTCTTCCACTAGTTCTGGATGATAGCTAAAACACCAATTAATATGTCTATAGGGTTCTAGGATGTCAAAACAAAGCTAAAAATATTCTATGAAGCCCAAAACATGCAGAAAGCCTAGAAGTATAACATAGGAGGTAAAGATGTAAACCTATGAGGCATAAACCTTTAATGTATACACTAGAACTACAAATACATGGTGTGAAATACTCCTCAAGTATAGGGATTACAATGAAGATAAAAAATGTCATTGGATAACTCATCATTTTTCCATAACTAAGTAAAGCTAGTCCCATAACTTTAATATCCAAGAAACAAAACTATGACCAAACATGTAACATGATGAATGTGGAGGAATAAAACTACATAAAATTTATAAAATATGACTATATTACAATGTAAGCCATCTCAATGAGAAGTACTAGGGAATGATAGGTAAGAATAGAAGTTTGTTGATGTACTTACTAGATAAGGAAAGAAACTGAAGGACCTTGGTGTAGACATGTGAAATATTTATAGTTGTATCTTAAGGTCCATTACCCTAGCTTAGAGCTATAAGTTCTATTCATGCATTAACTCCTACTCTTGTAGAAGAATTTATTTCTATTTCTTAGCATCTTCTTAACATTGCTTATGGTTCCTCCTTTCTTGTAAGAGCTTGTGCTAGCCACCTTCCAACTTGACCATCACTTAATGTAGTCTTTTTTGTAGCTTAGTGTATGACCTATAAAAATCTGAGTCACATATAAATACCTTCTTCACTCTACTTGCAAATTCTCTTCTATCTTCTTAAGTCTCCTCTCAAGGACTATGATATCTACTTTGTGATGAAGGATGTACATGTTTTTTAACCAATCCATCTTTTCTCATCAAGTTGGTTCACTTATGGTAATTTGTCAAAGTTTGACATGTAAGATGTCAAATTTGTTCTTCATTTTGCACCTCTGTCTCATTACTTGTTCATTTAGTAGATCTACAAGTTAATGCAATCTATGTACCTTGATGTACCAGGTTTCTTACTTAGTCAAATTAAAATTTTGAATCTCATCAATATTCCTTGGTAGTCTTGTCTACCAAACTTTTGTTGCAAGTTTTACTATTTCTTTTTACATGAAGGTACTTAAGCAAAAATAAGGCCATGATTTAACTTTTGTCTTTTAATTTTGGGCCATGATTTAACTTTCATCTTTTGATTTTCATACTTGCTAAAAAAGGAAGAGTACCTATTTCTATTTCTCCTAACTCATTTTCTACAATTTCTAGGTGTAATGCTTCAACATTCAAATCTTCCTCTTCAAATCATATTTTTTAAATATGGATTCTTCACCCACTTAATATACCTTTGATAATTCTGATAATGAATGCTTAATTCATATATCTAGAGTAATTATGAAAGGTGCTCATACTAATAGTGTGATTATGTCCAACTATTCTTATAAACATTATACCTTTTTCTAGCTTCTAGGAAACTTCCTTGAGTAGAATTTTCTATTAATATTAGTAGTTTTAAATTTGTCTTGTAACTTAACAAGTTTTATCTTCATTGTGTTATTAATATTCCTCAATGATAGCTCAACATCGTAATGAATTCTGTACTTCACTTTTGCTAGCACCTAGTCCTAGGTTAATCAGTGGATACTTGAAAGAAATCTGTTGCATGTTGGTCATCGTACATGCTATGTATTCATATCTAAAGAAGAAAATGCTCCTTGAAGAAACATGGATATGAGACTAAATAGGAGCATGTTGATGGACCATGGGTGAATTATCCAACAAGAGAGGGAAAAATGCAAAGAGATATTTCCTTATAGCCTCACCATCCATGATGGCTTTCATCATGTATACAAACTTGCTACCAAAATATTGTGATATCTTAATATGAATTTTGGTATCTTTTCCCTCACCTTTACTTTGCATTATGGCTCAAAAACCATCACTAGGAAGAGATTCTTGACTCTACCTAATGTTGAAACTAGATGGTAGGAAGATGGATCCATTAGATTGCCATACCATTGTATGATATGAAACTTAAAATATGGAAGATGCTCTTGTTTGAAACATGTGAAGCTAGTTTGAAGGTCAAATGCATGATCCCTTAATGGAAGGCATATCATCATTTCAATTGGGTATTATTCCAATAACCTTTAAATGTTCTCTTGAAGTACCATCATAAAATTCTTCTATTTCATCATTCTTGTAGATATGGAATAGTTTCCCACTTGATTGAGTATGTTTTCTAGTTCAATTTTTTTAATTATCCTTAAAAGGCATATACCTCCCTCTTATCATGAGCCACATCTTCAACTTTTTGAATTATGGCCTTTTAAAGAGAATAAAGGATGTTAATTTAATACGTTTTCCTTATACTTATCACAATTGCATTTTGGACTAGAAGAAGTTTATAAATATTCACATCTACCTTGTCCACATCAAATACCTTGAGAAGGACCTTCATTTGAGCATGGTCTTAGCCTTTTAGGTTTGTGGCTAGTAATTATTTGTTATCTCATTAACTAAGATCTCAAAGAGTAAATGGTGAATGAGAAGATCAATTTTAGCTTTTCATCTAACCATTCAGATAAAGAGCAAGAGGATCAAGTAGATAAGAAAGAAAAAATTTGAATCCATGATGAAGATCCATGGTTAGGTATTGCAAAAACAAATAGAACCAAAGCCCAAGATTATGATATCCTTCCTAGGTTCTAACATTTGCATCTATCTAGATCATTTAGTGACAATGATGCTCCTTATTTTGAATAGGATGAATATCATGAGCTCACTAAATTTTTACATATTCCATGGAAGTATGTTCATGATACTCACATTAAATATATCAATATGATATATGTTCCAACATATAGAGGGCTTACTAGTAATGATCCCCAACTTCACATGCAAAAATTTGACAATGCTTACTATTTGGAAGGAATTTCAATGATTAGTAAAAGTTGTAATAGAATTTATTAGTCATGCAAAAATATAGTATAATTTTTTACCTTCTAAATCTATTCAAAGATTGGAAGACATGATCAAAATATTCTATCATAAATTTTAAACCTACATCTACATTTTAAACATTTGGTAGAAGATGGCTACATGAAGATAAGGAGCTTGTAAGCCACTAGACATCATCATTAAGAGGTACATAAAAAATATACGCAATTGTATAAACCTTGGATTTAATTAGAGAGAATAGCTCATGCATATTTTTGAAGGCCTTAGATAGAAAATAAGGAAGCACATGGACATGTACATGATGGGTCAAGTACATAAGATATCTATGACCCAAATCAAAGAACTCCTTGATACCATTGCAAGCATGGAGGATGAATGATGAAAGTGACAATCAACTAAGTAAAACTATAATTTTGTGTACAAAAGGAAGATTAAAAATATTAAAGATATATCTAGACCTATTATTGTAGTCTAGATCTTGGTGCAAAATCAAGTTAGAACTAAGAACACCTTGATAAACTTGGCATAGCATGTGGATCAGATGTGGAAAGCAATGGATGATAATATGATAGCTACCCTTTGTGGATCTTTTGGTTTGGGTATGTCAAAACTTTTAGAAAAATGGAATACAAAGTTGTTTGTATGTGTGTGTGATTATTGTTCTTCTAGGATAAAAACTTGGATTAAGACTTGGATTGTGTAAAATTTTGGACAAGCAATGAAGAATTCATTATGTAAAGGAAGATGAATAAAGACATCTTTGAGAAACTACAAACATCTTGGCATAATTGAAGTGAACATAGGAAAATACATCTTCAAGAAACAACAAATGTCTTTTCCCAAATAGATATGTTTTCCATTAAGTAAAGACATCTTCATAGAATGTAGAAAAGTTTTAGAAAAATGTATTTCATAAGACAGATATCTTTCCAAAATGGAGATTTCTAAGACATCTTTTCTGGACAAAGACATCTTTCTAGAATTGAAGGCAAATACAAAAAGATGTCTCAGGCACAAAGAAGACATCTTCTATGACTATTAGTAATCATTGACTAGCCATTGCATGAGTTCCAAGATGGATTTAGAAACATGATAGCTATAAGAAGACATCATATGCATTAGAAAATGTGAAAGATTATGTGTAATCATTGTACAATAATTTTTTAAATAATTGTAATCTTTGTTGCTCTTCATTGTATCATAATTTGTTCATTATAAAGTATGTTGCACCTTAACATACAAGGATTAGCAAACTAAGTTGCATTTATCCCTTGTAATTATTCTCTCTTATTAACCTATGGGGTTGATGTGCTTCTTGCTTGAACTTTTTTGGGTCTTACGAGATTGAGTTGTTGGTATTGTAGTATAATACTCTAGAGTAGATCTCAAGGTTGTAGAAGCCTAGAAACCACATTCCAAGATTGATGGAATCTCATGGGGTTGAGTGGTTGATGTTGTAGCACAAAAATTTTGAGTAGGGCTTGAAGACTATATAGGGTGTGGATCATTCAACCACATTTTAAGAGTAATGAATTCTAGAGGTGTGCTAGCGATCTACCCTACCCAAGTTGGGGAACCACATTAAATTCAATGTGTGTGATTTTATGTTACAAAGTTTTAATTTGGAAAACTTATTCATGCTCCCTCTTTCTAAGTTCAATGACCCACAAGTGGTATTGAAGCTTGGCACTCTTCTCTATCATCATCAACTTCAAGAGTGAATGATGGAGGGAAAATCTTACACAAAGCCATCTATGTTTGATAGATTCAACTTCACCTACTAGAAAGCTAGAATGTAAGGGTTCTTTGAATTCATGAAATCTGAAGTATGGGAGTGAATTCTTGAAGGCTATGCTGAACCTATTGATAGCTCCATTGGCATCATCAAGCCTCATAACAAATTTTCATAAGAGAAACATAAAAGGATCTACCTGAAAGTGATGTCATTATTAAAATGATTAGAACTCTAGACCTAGAGCTCAGACTGAAGGTCACAACTAGAGACTTCTTAGCTCTAAAATTTGAGGAACTCCAAAGTGCTCTCATCATGTATGAAATGAATCTCATAAGAGAAAGAGCTACCAAGAAAGACCCATTGCCTTAAAGACTACCTCAAAGGAGAAGGATCTCAATGAGCATGATGAGGACAATGAAGATGACATTGCCCTTCTCACTAGGAAGCTACAAAAATGAATCACTAGAAGAAACAAAGGAACATATCAACAAATATTCAAGTAGCCGAAAGGTAGAGGTAAGAATCTCTTAAATTCTAATTTATATTTCTCTTCTATAGAATGTTGGTTATGTGGTGGAAGAGGCCATATGGTCTCCAAATATCATAGTAGCTTTAGAATGCAATTCAAGAATAAAACCAATGATGAAGTAAAGAAGACCAACTTCTATACAAGTTTGGATGATGGTGAGTAGAGTGAAGAAGAAGTAGAGGAAGATGAAAAAAATTCTCAGCTCATCTATATGGTCCTCACTAATGGTGATGCTAATTCATTAGATGATGAACTTAATGACTAAAAAAGGTTTGATTTATTGTGTAAAGGACTTTTAAATATTTAAAATATTAGCACTACATTAAGTAAACAAGTTAATTCTAAAGATTAAAAATATTCTTGTTAAATTTGATCAATTTTGATCTTAATAAATAACTCTTAGACCTAAGGGTTGAGAATGAGAAGCTAACCTCATCATTAGAATAGGTCAAATTATAAATGAAAGATTGATTATGGAAAAGGAATCCCTTTGAATGGTACTAGGACAAGGAAGAAGTTCACAAGATAAAATTGTACATAGATGCTATTCTGAAGATGAAGAGCCTACACTTCATTTGATCTCAAGGAATCATCAAAAAGTAAGGGTACCATTTCAAAAAAAGTTCTTACCCATCAAAAGGCTCCTCAAAAGTTTGATCATTCTAATAACTTTTTCTACAATAGGAGGGTTAGATGTTGTTACTACAATAAGTTTCAGCATAAAAAATGGGAGTGTAACTTAAAGATCTATCATATGAGTACTTGGTCATATCAAAAGACTCCTTGTTTTTATCAAAGTTCACCATGAAAATGTTTTATGCAGTATCACAGAGAAGACTGGAAATCAACTCAAAGGACCAAGGCTATCAAAAAGGAATGGAGAATTAAACAATAGAACCAAGGGCATCAAGACATCCTTACTAACAAATTCATAAGATGGAGTCATGCCTTACACATTGGGGAAGTTCGACGAAGAGGAAAATCCTGAAAGAGAAGAATCATTCTCTAGCTTTTTGAGCTTCATCACTTTCTAACAACATGATAGGTAGGTGGAGGTAAGTTTTCTTTACTTTTCAAGCTTTAATTAAGACTATAGATCATTGGTAACCTTCCTAAATCTCATCTTGATTTTTGGCAAAAGACATATTTCAAAAGTGAAAGATGTCTTTGTAAAGACATCTTTGTGTGACCAAAGACATCTCTATGATTTTTCAACCATAGCAGGAAAGATATATTTTGCAAATAAAAGACATCTACCATAACTTTAGCATGTGGGAAAGATGTCTTCCTGTTGAAAAAGATGTTCTCTTTTTCATTCAAAGCCCTCATTTTTCTACAACTATAAAAGAAAAAACCCCCATTTATGTTGTATTCCTTTAGATATACCCCACAAAGATGACTAGGGCTCCATCATTTGTAGTGATTTTTATTATAGCTGGCCCACAAGAAGGTTGAAATGTCTAGGGCACCATCCAAGAAATGTTCCAGAGGAAGTTCCAGTAGTGCACAATCTTCCTACATGCCTCAATTTTAAAGCACAAGTGCCCAACATAGGTTTTTGGAAACTTGAATTACTACTATCATTTTTGAGTGTTCTCTTGGTTATCCACTTCATAGATAGCATGATTTGTTAGATTACTTTAAGCTTTTGAAGTGGAGTACCTTCATTTCCATGAATTTTCTTCTCCTTGAAGTGTTAATTAGGGAATTCTACTATAATACTATTATTTCTAATGTTGTTGTTGGGTCATTCACATCAACTATTGGTGGACTTGCTTTTTAAGTCCCTTCCTAAATTGTAAATGAAATTCTAGGCATATCTAGTGCTAATGTCTTTTAGGTTACCATTGGGTCTAGGCATGATATTTTAACAAATGGTATAATGCTCATAGGACATGATGAATTTTGTGATGTTTTATATGGAAGAGATATGTCATTTGATAGGGGTCATATTAAAAGGAGCAAGATGACCTCTAATTCCTCCACCTTATCACTCATTGTTTTGTAGAACATCATGGTGAAAGGTAGTAGCTACTATTATTTGCTACCATCCCAGGGTTTTGTACTGTATTATTTGCTTATAGGTTCACCATTGGATCTAGGGAACACTCTTTGCTAGGACATTTTGAGCCTCTATGCCAAGGAAAGAATCCTTGCATACCCTACCTCGTTAGCTTGTTGATTCACTAGAGGGATGTACCTATAATAGGGTTGCCATTACTAAAGGTAAAAGGAGTCTTAGTAAGCATGTGGAGAAGAGGAGTACTTTCCATGTAGCTGAGATTAGTTTTTCCAATTGATATGATTGGAATTATCTAATTCTCAGATTAGTGTTTCCCTAAGGAAGCTATTTTGGCCCATTTTCCAAGCCATTGGGAAGCTTGGGAGGAACCTCTCTTACTTGTGTAAGAGTTTGGATGAAGCTAGAATTTCTCGTCCATTTGATGGGTAGGTATTTAAGGAGGTTACTACTCCTCCTATCTTTGACAATGACCTATTCCTCCACATCATTCTTTAGTAGTAGGTCCTTCATGCATGTATGACTCTAAGATGAAGTCAAATTCTAAGCCAGAGGCACCCCCAATTGGTGTCTAGGGAAAGCAATCAGAGCACCATGTTCTATTCCATCCTGGTTACATGATTCGACCTATTGCTAATGCTCCTAGCTCTTTTAAGAAATAGTCTATGAAGAATATATTTGGGACCACATCCCAATGGGTTCCGATTCATCAGCTACCAACTCCACCAACTTCCTCTTAGTTTCAAGTGAAGCTTCATCCTAGGTGAGCTGTAGTGTAGTAGGCTGAGTCCTCTAATGAGGACACTTAGAAATCCAGTCGACCCAACACTAGTAGTGATGATGATGAGGAGACTTATCATTCATCTAAAGCAATAGTAGATTCTAAGTCTTAAAATGCTACTGAGGTTAGCGATTGAAACCTTGATAGGTTGTTTGTTCTCTCCTTTTGATGATAAAAAAAGATGAGAGTTTTTTTGGCTCTCACATATGTAATTTTGGGACTTTGCACATATGTGATTGATGTAGTTTGACAATTGCAGATAGTTGTACTCTTGCAATAGTATGGTATATAATAGTTTGTGGATGATTATGAATAGATGGTATGTTTTCCTTTTTATCTCTATGTGGTTCAGCTTTTCCATTTATTCTTGCATATACTTCACTTTCCATACCATTTAACCTCCATTCTTATCCTAATCCCCCGTTGCCATAGGAATTTATATGGCTTAATGCTTTTCTTAGTACATTTTTATGCACTTACTTTCTATACATTTTCCTTTTCAATTATGTACAAAAAGGGTGAAAAGTAGCTAATGTGTTACTATTGGGACAAGACTACCCAATTTTCTTAAGTTTTGGACACTACCAAAAAGGGGGAGATTGTGGACCTTTTGGTTTTGGTCTGTTAAAACTTTAAGAAAAATGGAAGACAAAGTTCTTTGTATGTGTGTGTGAATATTGTGCTCACAGGATAAGAACTTGGATTCATACTTGGATTATGTAAGCTTTTGAAAAAGCAATGAATAATTCATTATGCAAAGGAAGATGAAGAAAGATGTCTTTGAGAAATAGTAGGTGTCTTGGCAAAATTGGAGTCAACATAGGCAAAGACATCTTTATGAAACAATAAACATCTTTCCTCAAGTAGAGATGTCTTCCATTAGGCAAAGATGTCTTCATAGAATGTAGACCAATTTCAAAACGATGTCTTTCATTAGAAAAAGACATCTTTCTAGAATGGAGATTTCAAAATGATGTCTCAGGCATGAAAAAGATGTCTTTAATGAATGTTGGCTAGCAAGTGCACAAGTTACAAGATGGATTTAGAAACATGGTAGCTATAAGAAGACATCATATGCATTGGGAAATTGTGCAAGCTTATGTGTAATCATTGTACAATCATTTTGTGAATCATTGTAATTTTTTTTGCTTTTCATTGAATCATCANGGATTGAGTTGTTGGTACTATTGTACAACACTTTGAATTGGAGCTCAATGTTGTGAAACACTAGAAATCACATTCCAAGCCTAATGGGACCTTGTGGGGTTGAGTGGCTAGTGTTGTGGCATAACACTCTAGTGTGGAACCTTCAACCACATTTTGAGAGTAATAAAGTCTAGAGGTGTGCTAGTGATCTACCCTTCAAGTGTGGACTACCGAAGTTAGAAAACCACATTAAATTCAATGCATGAGCTTTTGTGTTACAAAGTTTTAATTTGGGGAACTTATTCATCCCTTTTCCTTACACCTCCCCTTCTAAGGTTAATGATCCACACCCTTAAGGACATTGAGGATAAGGTGGATGAAACTACAACTAAAGGAATTTTACCACATGAACATATAGAAAGCTATGAACTCAAGGATAAAGATAAACTCTTATATTCTAAAAGCATTAAAGAAGATCTAGATGATGCTTCCTCATTCTCTAGTGATGAGGATCCTTGTAAATATTGCACAAATCCTCATTAGTCATAGTGTTGTCCAATCATGGCTTATGTGATTGGTAAAATGGTGTGATTTGGGATGCCTCTAAATCCTAAATTTGTCAAAAGGAAAGCTCGAAGAACTTCTTACCCTAGTTGATTGTACCATTCTAAAGGTATGTATCTATGACCCATGCAGTAGTACTAGAAATGGTAAGCTTCAAACTCTTGAATTCTACTTCATGGAATCTCCCTACTCCAGTGCACTTAATGATACTTCTAGCAAATCCCTACCTTAAAAGTGCATAGATAGGTTCTTACCAACCCTCATTAATGATGCCTATGTAGTACCTATCTATCCTAAGTAGTCCTACCAACCAAGCTCCTTAGTCAACCATAACTAAGGTAAGCCAAATTTTGTAATATTTTGGTACAGGATAGCACCTTAATATATCCCAATAAGACCTAATGCATGAACTTCAAGCAAATATATCTTAGAAAACAAAATTAGCATAATGAAATAAAGAAAAATCTTCTTATATTAAGAAAATTATTAGAATACATAGAAAATACATCAAATATGAGTAGCCAAGCTTAAATCACAACTCTTCCAAAAATCTTAAAGGCCATACATGTTCCCTCTGAGTTGTTAATTACTCACAATGGAGCCCAAGCTTAAGAAAAAACACTTATAAGAGATTCCTTTAATCTCTCTAAAGTGCTTTCCCTTGCCTCTCACTCAATTTCCTTATATAAGCTCTCCTCCCTCAAGAGTTCTTTATGATGTTCTTCTTCTAGGTTAGGCCTTTGGTACTAATAATGGTAAATTACATAAATATTTATAAGTAACTAGAGGACAAGAAATCTATAAACCTTTCCTCAACTTAACTTGAGGTTCTTTAGATGCTTCCCAAGTCTTCTCACCTTTTCTCCAACTATTTCCATCTTTCTTTGTCTATTTATATCTCTATTTTGCTATTTTATAAATTGGGATGGACATTTATAGAAGTTTCCCCATTTGTCTTGTATTCGACCTTGCTAAGACATCTTTGTAAAAATCCAACTCTCAACCAAAATGTATGCTATTTTTTCAAGACATCTTATCTAGGTCCAATATGTTCTAGGTTCTCATGGAACATTTCACTCAAGATGTCACATGCACAGTTGGAACATCTCACGTGGGATGTTCTAGTTTCTAGTGTAACATCTCACTTGCTAGGGTTAAATACAAAAATTCTTGTTTTGATGTTTGGAACGTTCAAATACCTCCAAATAGGTTCCCATAGATCTTGTAACCTCCTAAACTCATTAAAATGACTTAAGAAGACCCTCAAAAATTCCAAAACATCCAAAATTATCATTAATTAGTTCAACACAAGAAGACACATACTAACAAGATACACCTTTCCATGGCTTCTTCAAGACTGAAACCTATAAAACATATGTGTAGGATAGAATAAGGGAATAAGAAGAGGTGTCCCTACAGCTACTCTTCCACCCTTGAAATATCATGTTTCATGATCTTTCACAAGATGAAAGGCATAATGCCCCCATGAATCAAGGCATCACAACAATCATGATTCAATGCATTAAAAACATGAGAATGAATATCATTGGAGGTTTTAATTTTGAGCTTCCTTTTCTCATGAAGACTTGTCCTCATGCCCCACCATAAGTGTCTACTTGGAATTCTTCTATTACATTTCTATAATGACTCAACCCTGTAATAAATAAAGAATAAGAAAAAAAGGACTAGGCTTTCTTAATTCAACATACTTTCTTTGCTTCCTTATCCTCTTCTTCATCTTCATATTTGGAAGACTACCACTTAGTTTCCTTTCATCATCAGCACCACCATGTAGATTTCCTTCATGTTACTAATCCATTTTATAGCCAATACAATCAAATCCATAAACACGCCTCACAAATTCATCATTTCTATAATCAATAACAAGCATCTCCAAATTCTAGAAAATCATATCATTATCAATGTCTTAACTCACATCAATAATAAACTTATCATAATTACTATCCCAATATCCATCATAATAAAATAAATTACCACTATTATTCTTCGTCTTACTAACAATGGCATCAAAAGTCACAACATGACTCTCAATCCCATCACAATCATCACAATGATCATGATGCTCATCATTGTAAAGAATCAAATCATTACCAGGATAAAGTAAAAGATAGCATCCACCACACTAGCTTCAACATTAGAGACATTAATACCATCAAAAAGATAAATCTCATGCTTACTTACCACTTTATAACCTCTTCCATCCATCTTTGGTTCAACTTGATCTTCAACATGTGGCTATCCAATCTCATCAAAGCTTGAAGGTTTAATATCCCAAATAGAAGTTTCCAATTCCAATGGTTTCTCATCTTTGAATAATTCATCAACAATATCTTCATTTAAGTTTGGAGGTAGCAACTCAAAAGGTAAACTCTTCTCCATTAGTTTAACATCAATTTCATCGAAAACATCATTAAACCAATTATCTTCCACATAACTTGACCAGAAGACTCACCTCTCTCCCATGAGATAGCCTCAAGTTGGCTTACAAAATCCATTCCATTTCCACAAGGTATAGAATGATTGCAAAAAGAATGAGTATCATACCTTCTACTACTACCCTCAATCCTCCTTGTAGAAGTCCTTGGCTCATTGGAACTTCTTTAGCTTTGATCCTTTACCTCACATGACTCATGAGGTAGGAAATCTCCTTGATCAACAACATACTCCATCTTGAGTTTTGAAGTTCTCTTGGTCCATCTTATGAATCTCTTGGTTTCGTCCTTTAAAACTTTGAGTATTAAACACTTCCTTGTTCAATAAGAGATAATTGAGAACTCCTTTTCTCATTGATCTATACTTTACTAGACCTTTCATCCTTCTTCCTTGATGGCTAGAAGATATTTTCTTAATTATCCTTAAAATATTTTCTATTTTAGTCTTGAATTTCTCCATATCACTTCTTGATTTTTTTGCATAATCTTAGTGCTTATGAACTTTTACTTTAGGAAGAACTTCTTGCATTTCAGCCACAAAAGCCTTAAAGGAGTCCTTGAACTCTTGAAGCTCTTGATTTTTCTTCTTCTTAAAACACATACCAAAAGAAACAATAATGATATCCAAAATAAAATGCACAAATATCCATCAGAATGTTCCTTTCATTCAAAGAAAACACCATGCTTCAACATAAAACTATGGAAACCTCCAAACCCTAGGCTCCAATACCAATCTAGTATAGTGGTGCCACTTTAATAGATCCCAATAGGATCCAATCCACAACTTCCAAGAAAATATAGCTTAGAAAACAAAATAAATAGAATGAAATAGAGAGAAATATCCTTAGATTAAGACCATTCCAAAAAATGCATAGAAAATGCATCAAAGATCAAGAGCCAAGCTTAACTCACAACTCTCCCAAGGATCTTAGAGGCCACACTTGTTTGGTCTCAATCGTTAATTTCCTACAATGGAGCCCAAGCTCAAGACAATGAACTTATATAATAGATTCCCTCAACCTCTCTCAAGTGCTCTCCCTTACTTCTAACTCAATTTCCTTGCACAAGTTCTCCTCCCTCAAGAGCTCTCTATCTTGCTCTTAATTTGAGTTAGGCCTTTAGTACTAACAATAGTGAATTAAATAAATATTTATATGTAATAGGAAGATAAAAATTCTATAAAATTTTCCTCAACTCAACTGGAGGTTCTTTAGATGTTTCCCAAGTCTTCTTACCTTGTCGTTGGTTATTTTCATCTTTTTTTTTGTCGTTTCTATCTAGGTCATCTCTAACCTTACCAAGAAATCTCTATGAAAACCTAACTCTCGACCAAGATGCTTGCTATTTTCTAGGACATCTCATCTAGGCCCAAGACATCTTAGCTTGTGGTGGGATATCTTGCCTAAGATGTCATATGCATAGTTGGGATGTCTTACCTAGGACATCTCACCTACTAGGGCTAAATACAAAAATTCTTGTGTTGACATTTGGAACCTTTGAATGCCTCCAAATAACTTTCCATAGATCTTGGAACCCACTAAACTCATCAAAATGATCACAAAACACCCCCAAACATACCAAAATGTCCAATAATTATCATCAACAAGGTTAACACAAGAAGACACATACTAATAGGATCCACTCATCCATGTCTTCTTCAAGCTTGAAGTTTGCAAAACATTCATGTAGGGTAAACCAAGGAGATTAGAAGAGATGTCCCTACACCAATTTCTTACTATAGTGATCCTTTCCCCATATATGAAACTACACAATATTTTCAATCTCCTACTAATTTGATTATAGAAGGAAGTTTAACGCCCCATGATAGAAAATTCTACTGTAAGCATAACACTAAGCATAATGGAACTTGGTTTAATCCATCCTTTTCATATTATGAAGAGAATAGCAATGCATGCAAGATATAAGCACTTATCTAAGAGGTATTGTTAATGTTTCTTGAACATCATCAAAGTATAACATTCATCTCAATGACAAGTTTCATAATCATGTCTCATAGATGCAACAAGATGACACTTGATGATGATAATTTTTCCATCATCTTTAAGTCCAATGTGGCTATATGTATATTCAAGTAGGGATAAATACTTGAGAAGAAATTAGATATTGGAAAACTTATGATGAAAATTGATATTCATCAAAAGATCACTTCCTAGCTCTTTGTCACTCTAGTTTAGGATTCAACATCATCTCATTATAGTAGTATCTTGATTAGGGACTTTCTTCTCTTAAGAGTACCAATATTCAGCTGGAGCTAGTGAATCAAGCCTATGCATATCTTGTGAAACAAGTAAGTAATATGATGATAATAATGGTAGGTTAGTCATACTTGCAAAATTTCTAGTGATAAATGTAGAAAATAATGTGTAAGATAACTTCTCTATCATCATGTGAAAGGCCTAGCTGAGAACCATCAATGCCAAATTAGTATTTGAAGATCTCCATCTTGAAATTAGTAGAAGAATAAGATCAAAATAATGTTCTACAAGAAGATATCTTGTAATCCTTCCTAGTCACATAGTTGCATATAGACATACCATTCAGATAAGCTATATGGAATCTTTTTCATTTGCAAGCAACACTTGGAGAATCAAAAAGAACGTATTTTACCTTTGAGTGTCTCTAATACTTAATTTTATGCTCAGAGGTCTACTAAGTAATAGATATGGATTAGTCATGGGGACAAGTCCTCCATGCCAAGTCAAAATTTTATTTTATTTTTTATTTTAATATTAATGTATAAAATAAAGATGATATGCTTAGTTAGAATTTTTATACCTTTTGAACATAATAGATAATCATCTATGATATTTGTTTTCTTAAGTGTATTTTTTTTGTATATGTAGAAAATCTAATTAATGTGATTTATGAAGGCTTACCTAATAAGCCAATGGTAGATGGATGAGTTACAAATGCAATGATGCAAGAGTGTGAAATGGATTCAAAGTGGAGCCTTAATTGATGGAATCTCCATGTGACAAAATTCATCCAACCACATTTTCTTTTATCCATCACTAGTGAACCAAGATTATATTCAACAAGGATTTAGAACCTATACTATGAGTTGTTGAAGCTAAATAATGCTACTAAAACTATGGGTAGGTGATGAATCCACATCTTATGGTGTGAGCTTCGAAATCTTGGACAAGTGCTTAGGCACTAGCAAGAAAAGGGTGTGTCATCAAGGATTCTTATGACTTTTAGATAAATATAATAGGTGTGACTAGACCAAGGGACACATGTTGTCATGCCTAGGCACCCTATTCAAAAGAGCTTTAAAATCTCATAAATCTATATATGCCATGTAGAGAAGGATAAATTGTCATGTTCATGCAAGTTAAAGACTCTATGTGATGATTTGCAACTCCAATCATTCCCATGATTTTCATGCACAATTCAAAGATCATCTTCTCATCAAAGAAAAAAAAAGATAAAAAAATGAATGAAAAATAATATATATATATATAACCAGAGAAAAAAATATGAAAAAAGAGAGAAGATAAATTAATAATAAAATGATAATTATGATGAAAAGAGAAGATTAACATAACTTAGTGCTTATTGGTCCATAAAAATTGACATTTTTATCATCCTAGACTAATTTTATGATTATCAAAATTAAGAGAAAAATGACTGGTTAAACCAATACTTATGAAATGCATTCTTATGTTCAACATGTTGCCTTGATCACTTGACTCCCAAAATGTAACAATACAAGATAATCTTTTGCTCATTCTTATCCATGATCCTAAAGGTCTAGAATACTCTCTCTTAGTGAACTTTGGTAATATCAAATGCTAATTTCACCTAAATCATATTCCTAAGGATTAATCTCATGACCCTTAATTCAAGCTATAATGATATTTGAACTTGGAAAATCTTAATTACTTAGGTGTAGCATTGTAATCACTAATGGGATGTGAGACTAGTAAGTATAGCTATAGGTATCAATGATAGGTGTTTAGAAAAGCAAAATTTGAGGAGAATTTTATGCATATGTGCATGGATCAAAGAAAACCAAATCGAAATATTTAACTTTAGATGATTTATCGCTCATTTATTTAGTTCAATTTCACCAATGATTAAATCATGAAACAGTCAAGAAGAAATAACACTAGTAAGTATAGGTGTAGCCTTCCACTTGGAAGGGAGACTTATAGGTTAATACTTATTGTATGAATTATCAGTAGTGAAAGGATAAGGTAATGGATCTCTCATAGGATGTAGGATGTGCTCATGTTCTTCCATGAGCTAATTAAATGATTGGCTGGGGATTTGGTGATATTGCACTTTCACCTTTCCTTTCTTTTCCATCATTTCTTATCTTTTTATTTCTTTCTACTCTATGCATTATTTTTTGTGATAGGAAGTTGTTCAAGTGAAGTAGAGGATGAGATTTGGTCATCCAAGGAGATGGACTTGTGTTAAATGCTAATGTCTCACTAATTGTTGGGAATCTATGGGTATCTCATCAATGGATTTTACAAGGGCAAGAAATGTAAATGCCTACTATGGAAAAGATTCACTTCTAAATACCTAGTGAATTAGGATTATAAGTAAGTGAGCCTAATCTTCTCTCCCAATGATGATGGTGATCACATGGAATAAGAATCTTGATTGATCTTCCACTTATTTGAATTTATACTCTTCAAGCTTCAATGTTTAATCATGATAAATCCTTCCTAGTTTACCTTAGTTGTGCATGTATTTGATTATCATGGTACTCTAATCATTTTCCCATTTCTCTAATCCCTCTTTCCTAGATTTTTTTTCATGATAATGCATAAAATTGATCATAGAACTCAATTCCCATTGTTACATCCCCATTCCCAAATGATGTTGCTACCTAATGAAGATGGAGTCTCTTCATAACAAGTGTCATTATCATCTTAACAAGACCCTAAAGGGTAGTTGTGCTTAAGATCCAAAAGGGCATGTTGTAATAACATGCGTGTCTCTTGAGGTAACTTTTTGGGATTTGACCAAAGGCATTTATACCAGGGATTAGAGGTTGTGCCAATATGGAGTGAAGGAGCTAGTACATGCAAGTCGCAAGAAGCTAGGTGAAGTGGAATAGGAAGTGGAATAGCTTTTCCTTCTACCCTAGTTGTAGGCCTAACCATGGTGGCATTGCTAGATTTCCTCTAAGGGATAGATGTCAAAGGAAAAAAATCCCAAGAAGCACTCTTAGAGAACAATTTAGATATGCTATTCCATATCAATAAAACATTCTTTTCTTTCTCTTTCTACATTTTTCCTATTGTTTCCTTTATACCTAATGTGGAATATCACATATATTTCGCATTTGGTATACTTTATTCATATGCATAATGTCTAATATATCATATATTTGATGTTTTCCATGACATCTAGGGATGGGATGCCACAATTTGTATTAGAGCAAACCATGACCCAAGGGCCATTCACAACCATGGGCCAACTACAACATGAATCTGATGATGAACCTTAAAGCCACAACACATGGAAAGCCATTGATCATCACCAAATATATCATATTTTTGTGATGCAAGTTAGAAGATACCTTTCCATTGACTTCACAAACAATGGATTAGGCATCTAGATCCCAGCAACTAACAAAATTCTTTGATAGATATCATTAATTGATGAAGAGCTGATCATGACTAATCAAGATTCATGAATTGCAAGAGATGTTGGTATGACAATGATACAATAGTCTAGGTAAGTCTTCTCCATATTACTACTATAATTATTAATTGATTAGGTTCATTGTTAAATTTCTTTCTAGAAAGTTAGTAACCATGACTTGAGTTGATCTTTTCTTGTTAAAATTCACTATCTAAGTACTCTAGAAGATTCCAAGTTACCATATGTTACCCTATAAATGTTAGTTTAACAAAATAGGCTAGTTTGGTCCTTGTAATTACTAAAAAATAAAATTTATTTTTGAACCATAAAACTATGTCCAATGCATAGTACTCATCGAGATGATTCCAACAGTACAAATCTCATCTTGATCGAACTTATGGTTTGGGAAATATTGATGTTTAAAATTTCTCATTATACATGCATTAAAATAATATTAAATCATTATTATTATTATTTAAAAATAAATAAAATAATAAAAATATTAAAATTTTAGAATTAGAAATCAATCCAGAATTACCATTTACCTATACTGGACCCCTACCTTGTCATCAGCTAAACCACCACGTCAACTATTGAGGTAAGGTGGAATAAAATAAGAATAAAAATTTTTAAACATGAGGTCATGGATTTGACTGAAATCCTCAGCTTACTTTTATTTTTTTAAAAAAATTTATAAAATATATTTTTTAAAAAATAAAAAATAATAAAATAAAATGTAAAAAAATTTGTACACCACGTTAGCTTACAAGGGCCATGTAAGCCCTACAGGCCACATTGGCCTTGTAATGACTGTGTAGGCCTTGCAAGGGTGACAAAAGACCTATAGGCTATGCTATCCAAACAACACCACTAAAGTGTATGGGTAGCCACAATGCTCCACCCTGGCACCTTGTCTCCACCAATTGTTGTTAGACATACCACTACCTTACTACACCTGCTACCTCCATTGTATGCTTGTTGTCTACTATCTACCACCACATGCCTACTGCTTGCTAGTTGTACACACTACAATCATGCCTTGTAACCAATGCCCTCTATGCCATGTGCACTCTATAACCATTTGCCCTTTCCTTGCACTTGCATGCCATCCCATGCCACTGAACACTACCTCTTGTGCCATTAAAAGCCACCTCCCATGCTATCAAAGACTTCCTCTCATGCCATAAAAAATCCACTCCCATGTTATCAAACACTACCTCTTGCACCACCAAAAAGCACCACCCACAATGTTGAACATTGCCTCCCAATTTATTTAAAATTGCCTCTCACACCAGTGAACATTGCCTCTCTAGATGTCATCAATCATCACCTCTTTTGGATGCGTCATTCTAGCCCTAACTACATGCAAAAGTCATGCAAGCCCTGTGTAGGCCATGCAAGCCTAGTCAAGGGGCCATGAAAGCCCATAGGAGGGCCATGTGGACCCTAAAAATAGGCCACCTAGGCCCTAAGGAGGCCAAGAAAAAAAAAGTCACTTGTTCCCATTACTAGCCTGAACCTTCTCAAACTCTATCAACATCACCAGGAACGTCCTTGAACCCCATAGCTAGCACATCAACATAACCATTACCATGATCATCCTTGTTGTGATGTAATGGGAAAATTATCCATTGGCAAATGGGAAATTTGAAATTCCCATCAACTACTAAAAATTTCAAAAATTCCCATTAGCTAAGAAGAAAATTTAAAATTTTCATCATTAGTCATCAATTTAAATTAAAAACATGGATAAATATTTTCAAAAATTTAAAATTGATGCCTTGGTAACAATAGAGATTAAAACTTCATCATTTAGTACACTTGTTCTATAGTAGAATTGGGATGGATGACCTCTTGGGAAGGCTTGTTTTCCATGCCAAAGGTCGTAGACTCCAGAAGCCATAACATTTGATTTCATAAGCCCTTTTTAATGAACGAAGAGTTGTTTCCTATATATTTAAACACTTTGGAGCCAATGGTGGAGTTATATGCATCCCATGAAAGACCAAAAATTAATTTTTACTCCTTGCTTGATATAGTGCCTTAAGATCCCCAAAAGTTTAATTTTGACATCACTCAAGCATACGATGTTCATTTTCAACATATGAATAGTCATTTCCAACATTTTTCACCCTTCTAAACTTAATGGTAAGGTTAGATATATCATTTTGGCATGTGATAATTTGATGATATCATAAATTCAACCTTTTGGGCTTTAAGATTTAGTGCATAACCCTTATAGATAGTCTTAAGATTACTATGGCATGTCAATAATTACACTAGTAGAGTTAGCATTCTTAAGGGGGTATAAAGTCTATTATGAATTAGATAATATAGTTACATATTACTAAAATTATGAGATGTCATTAAATATTACTAAAATTAGATAATATAGTTACTTAGTTAGTGTAGTTGATTATCTGTCAATGTATTAGTTCATGATTAGTTAATGTATTAGTTGGAGAATTAGTTGAAAAAATAGAATAATCTTCAACCATTAAAAAAGGGTATATTAATCCATCTTGAAATTAAAACATAGGGCAAAAACAACATGGAGACTCAAAATCTCATTTCGACAAAGAGTATGATACTCATGAAGGGAAATAATCCAAACAAGAATCCAAGAATAGAAATGAAAGTTGCAACATAAAATGTGCTTGCAAGATCCCTAGTGAGTGAGAAACAACATCCACTATGTTCATCATGGGCCTTAGATTGGCATCAATATCGATATCCATGCATCTTAGCAGAGTTAGAAGATTTGGATGTTGAGGTCATGTGCCTACAAGAAGTCTTGTCATGGGAATTTCTATACCAATTATAACCAAACTTGGGAAAGATGGGATATAGAGGTATTTTTAAGCAAAAAGGTTCTTATGGAAGTTCTTCTTTTAAGCCATATAGATTAGCCTATTGCAGAAATCATAACATGGATGGTTATGTAATCTTTTATAAAGAAGCCAAGTTTGAATTGGTACAAAGATTTGAATGGAGTTTAGAAAATATGATTTCTGAAATTCTAAACATTCAAGTGATGGGAAACTAAGAATAGTTAAGATTTTGGAAAAATCACATAGCCTTGGCATTGATTTTAAAAATTCAATTATTAGGAAGATGTGTATGCATGGTTAACACACATTTAATTGCCAAACCAACATGTTCAGATATAGACTTTGTCAAGGAGCATACTTGATTAAGCAAATAGAAGAAAGTTTAAAGAATAATTTATTACTAAGTTATGCTAATCTAGTTCCATTTATTCTTTGTGGAGACTTCAATGAAAAATTTGGAAGTAGCATTTATCAATTCTTAAAATATGGATTTGTAAAAAACAGAAGATGAACCTAACTTGAAGAAGATGTTTCCATCAATTTAGCTTGCAATTCCATTAGCCATTGTATATTCTACTTACTTTGAATCTTTAGTAGATAGATTAGATTCTAGAATTCAAGAATAGATGATGTTGATGGATAACACTCATCAAGAACCACAATTTACCAATTACTCTGCTATAATTAATGAGGATGGATCAACAACATTCTTCATTGAGACTTTGGATTATATTTGGTACAATGTCCTATTCTTTCAAGTTACCAAGTTACTAGAGTTGATTTCTAAAGAAGAAATTGGGAAGAGTCAAGATCAAGTGTAGTAATATCAAACAAAACCATATAATTACATACCACTTATGATAGGATTACAATTACTCCCATCAGTTTATAAGGTTGATCAAGATCAAAAAGTATCTCTCTTATTTGTTTTTGAGTAATCTTATTATTTTATTCATTGTTTAATTTATATTTCAATTAGATAAGTAAAATATCTATGATAATAAAAATAGGGGATAAAGAATTTGTCCTACCTTCACTTGGGTAACTAGATCCATGTTGCACTTTGTGTGATCCTACTTACGATTGGAAATTGGTGGTTGATAAATCTTTCATTCACCTTTTGTAATTATGTTAGGAAAAAAGTAAGTATTAAGAAATTAAGATTTAATTTTACATATAATTTTTCTCACATATATATATTTTTTAGAATAAGCAAGAAACAACTTCAAGTTCAAAGGAGAAATCAAATTATTAAAGCACAAGATCATGAAAGAAAGCATTGTAGCTGGAAAAAGATAGAGAACGTGGACTCATTTGAGAATGAAGGAAACTTAAGGGGGTATATTGTCACATCCCCATTTCCAAATGATGTTTTTGCCTAATGAAGATAGAGTCTCTTCATAACAAGTGTTAATGTTATCTTAACAAGATCCTAAAGGCTAGTTGTGAGTAAGACATGAAAGGGCATGTTGTAATAATAGAAATGTCTCTTTAGGTAACCTTTGGGGGTTTAATTGAACGCATTTATACCTAGGGTTATAGGTCGTGCCAACATGGAGTGGTGAAGTCATTATAGGCAAGTCATGGGATGCTAGGTGAAGTGAGATAGGAAGTGGACTGGCCATCCCTTCTAGTTGGGTTATAGGCCTAACCATGGTGGTAGTTCTAGATTTTCTTTAAGGGATAGATGCTAAAGGAAGAAAAATCCAAGGAACACTCTTAAAGCATGATCTAGATATGCTATTCCATATCAATAAAGCATTCTTTTCTTTCTCTTTCTGCATTTTTCCTATTATTTCCTTTGTACATAATGTGGAATATCACATATATTTCTGATTGGTATACTTTATTTGTATACATAATGTCTAATATATCATATATTTGATGTTTTCCATGACATCTAGGAATAGGATGGCACACCCATAACCCTCAACTTTACCTTAGGTAAGATTATAATGTTTTTGTTTCCTCTTCTTGAGCTTTTTTTTGTTGATCCTTGGTATTTCACACATGTTTCTTACCTTGTTTATAACCATAAAGTCCATGGAAGTCAAATTTATAGTGTGGAGTAAAAAAATTTTAAATTTCTCCTAGTTTGAAGGTGCTCTAATGCACCTCCTACACCATCATGAGATCATTAATGCCCCTATGTGAACACATCCCTCTATGCCAATGAAATAATATATAAAGGGGATTCCCTACAATCCATTTCATACTTAATTTTTGTCTAGTTTATTTTATTTTCTTATCTTCTGGTCCATAAAAAAGAAAAACTCTACTTAATTTTCACCATCAAGATTGGATTAGTGATTGTTTTACACATTCTCTTATTTTTTCTTCTTATTATTGGTTTTTTTAGTGTGGTTCAAGCCTCATGTCTTGTAACTTAGTCATGGAGAGGAGGCATCAATTTGGGTATGTATTTAATAAACTTAATATTTTTTCAAGCATTTATACCTTACTTTTTATGTACCCATGCATGTCATAATTTCATAGTTGTGAGGATGTTACTGAAGTGTTCATAAGGGTTATGTTTATTATTTTCTAATGCACATTTTTTATACTAGTAGTATAATGCCTAGGAAAATCACTTGATTTTTAGTATCTTCCATAGCTCACCATGTTGGGATAGTTGTGATCAAAGCTCCATAGATCATGGAGAAGATAGGTCAAACGATCTCAATCCTCCATCTATGGGCCTAACCCTAAATCACTAATACTCCTAATTCTAAACCCATCCTAGAAAGACCTCCACCTACAAGCAAATTGAAAGATAGGCAATTATGTTCTCAATCTTTGATTCAATCACATTCTCAATCCTAAGGAGTTGAATATGTGCCATAGTAGCTAGTAGATGATGATCTTGAAACTAGTGACATCTAAAATGATGTTAGTACAAATAATGTCCAATAGAAACCAATCCATGAGGAGAAGAACTATAATCAGTTCCTTAAGCTTGGTCCACCTAAACTTAAGAAGTTGTAGTAGTAGATAGGTTTCTATGGCTACATTACCCAATCCTTTATTTGGTACAAGCATGAGATCATGAAATAATCTTACTACTAACATTGAATTATTTTATTATTTATTTGACATATAATGATGTCACAAAAATCCAAAGATTATATATTTTGTACAAGCATCTCTAAAGGAAAAGTCTTGGTTACACTCACTACTAGAGGAATATACTAATAGGTCTTGGAATAACCTCACTACTAACATTGAATTATCCATATGATCCCAAATAAGTCATATGATATATTATCTTATTATATTTTAAATCTAAAATATTTTCAAAATAACCAGTAGTCCATAATATCCAAAATTCTTTAATTAATCTCACAAAATCTCATTTATATTATGTCCAATCTAAAATAATCATAAAATATCATAGAAGCAAGTTGGCCAAAGTGTCTACATAATCTAAAAATTCATCAAAATATAGAAAATTCTTTAGAAAAAAATTGCAACACTGTTCATCTCTATGGCTAGTACGTGGCATAGGTGTGTATGTTCCTATAGATAGTCCTCTAGAAGACTATTGGTTGTGAGTCACACTTGATGAACCCTAGCACTAGTTAGATAAATTAAGACTAATAAAATACTTTTAGGCAATGCTTGATTATAGGTACTCATGACAAAGTTTCATATGCTACAATAAGTGTGGTTATGCTAGTGATAATATGGGTAATGTATATAAGTTGGTATGGGGACACATGAGTTATGTGTAGATGTTGGTATTGTCTTGTGAGTCATAGTAATGGTAGTATATCTTTTGATTGATCTATGAATATGTGGTCAATGTGATGATAGATGGTATGTTGTGGATATAAATGCATGAACATGATAGTGGAAATGCATGTGATGTGGTGCAATAGATATATGATTGACTATGTTACATAGTGATTATATTTGTGATTATATGTTAACGATATATTCACTCTAGTATGGATTATACTAGTATGAGTTGTGATATCATATGTGCATGTGTTGCTTATAGCATGTGCGAGATTGATAGTTGATGCAGATTTTCTTGTAACCCATTCCTCTCTCTAGTGCAAAACTTTCTAACCATATAGTAGGAAAAGTATAAAGGCTTCCCACTTAGTTTTATAGTGCCTTTATTTTATTATTAGTGGAAGTTGCAAGGGTGCAAATGAGCATTGAGAGAGAGTAGAGGAGAGGAATATCTTTAGGGATTGGTTGATGTATCTTTCAATGTATAGGATTGTGGACTATTCATATTTGTATGACCCTCATTGTACTCTTAT
>MNCI01013254.1:210530-232392 GCA_015680685.1 Gnetum montanum
ATTAAATTTATATTTTCATATTTTATTTTATTCTAAGATTTTGGAATAAAGTAAGAATATGGTTGTGAGACATGTTCATGAATATTTGGGATTTATTCTAGTTATTCTTTTATTTTATCTTGAATCCAATCTTGCACATGTAACTTATTATAATACACTCTTGGTGACTTTAATCTATTGGTTGACCAATGGGTCCTTTTTGTGGATTCATGTTATTTTATTTTTAGAAAAGAATTTATTAATTATTTATTTTTTTTAATTACCCAAATCTTACCTTTTGTGGTTATAAATACTTGGCAAAGTTGGCTCTCTTGACATCATTTTTTCATTACTTTCTTTCTTTCATTCTCTTGCATGCAGCTTTTCTTGGTAAATCTCTTTGTAATTTCTAGATCTAAACTTATTCTTGTTTGGTAAATATTTATTCTCAATTAATCTCTCAAGGTAGAGAAAATATTCTTGATTCCATCAATTTTGATAAGAAGCTTACCTTTTTGTACCTGTTTTTCATTTATGTTGTTTGCATTGCTCATCTAATCATATTTCAGATGTTGTTAGTCTAACCCTAGTTTTGATTATCAATCCCTAATTCACCATTTTCATGACTTTTCTCTTTGTATTTTGACTTGATCTTTTTGCTACATTGTTAAATTTTTCTTTGTTGAGTTTTCATTGTACTTATGACATAATGTCATTGCCTCAATTCCTTTTATAGGAGGACACATTATTCGTAATATTCTTGTAACATTCATTTGTAAGGTTTCTTAATTGACCATACTACTTATAATCATCATTCATAACTATTGCTATTACAAATTTCATTTTTCGATTTATCTTCACTCTTATTATTGTGCTTCATTAAGTTTTTTTTGAATTAAATACATCAAATTATTTATCTCTACTAAGTCACTTTTTTCTTAGCTTCATCTACTTATGAAGCACTTCTTCATAAGTCTTACTATTCTTTTCCATCATAACCTTCTGGCTGATCGTCCTTTTTTCTTTAAGAAACTAGGATAGACTACATATGGCATAACTAGGATCTTTGGTTCTTCTTTAAGAAACTAGATCTTGAGTTTTTGTGATCACTTTTGTCTCCTAAAATACGTACTCTTAAACCTTACTTGACACATCCACTTCTTTTATAGAGGATGTTTGATGACTCCTTCAACTCTATAGTTAGTAAGTTCATCGTATGTTATGATGGTTAATTATCGTAAGCTCTATATTTACCTACTTGATGTTTCATGCATATCTATGCTCCAAAATTAATTATTTTTAATCCATCATTTATGTTACTTCATAATTCATGATTTTGTAAACATCACACTAATGTCATGTTAACTTACAATCTCATGTACTTGCTTTTTAGATACAATCTTCATTCTTCTAAATGTTATTAATCACTTTTGGTTGGTATTCATAGGCTTTGTTATTGTTACAACTTGTAAGTTAAAGTTCATTCATAATTGCTTTATTTTTTGTAAAATGGTTTACAAGTATTTATTGTGGAACTTCAGTTTATTGCATTTTTTCTTCTTCATCTTTAAATGTATTTTTTTATACATTTCTTTTTCTTTTCTCAGTTGTGATTATTCTTAGTATGGTATAATATTTATTATGTATTGTGATGATTATGATTAGAAATAGTTGAATCTATGACTTATATCCCTTGTAAGAAGTCATGACTATTCACAAATCATTATGTCTTTTGATATGTTCAAGAATTGTTATGTCTCTTTATTAAGAACTTTTAGTCTTTCCATATGTTATTAGTTAGAAATAAATAATTGTACACATGCTTTATGAGTATATTATAACATGCATCATCTTCTCTTGATGGTGGTAGTGGTGACAATGGTGATGATAGTGTTTTTGTTTATCGTGACCTACGTTGCAACTTATCTAGGAATCACAATCATTTTTGGCATGTTTTCTAGAGTAGTGCATTCAGAATTAGATAAAAATGATGCATTTAAATTATATTGACTAGAAGACATTTTGGATGTGTATGTGCATGTTCAATGTGTCAAAATGCTTAAAAAAATCTTAAGAGAACATAATTGGTATAATTTTAGAAGGTTGTTGATACAGGACTCATTGTTAATGAGCAAGTAGTTGTGGTGATTGCAAATTGATCAATTTTGCTTGGAAATTGAATTTGAGTTAGTATCATGCCTCATTTAGAACTTATTATCAATGGATAGGATTTTGTGGGATTTGTACATTAATTACATTCACTTGGGGATTAATATTTATCCAAGTAACATACTTGTTTTGGATGGTGTGAGGAGTTAGGATCTTAGAGTAGCCATAATATTGATACTAACTATAGCATAATCCAATGATTAATTTAAACATGTACGAATGTTTCTAGCCTAATAGTTAGTCTTGTTTTGCATGAGGGTTAGTTATAGTTAGTATAAGCCTTGTAGTTATTCTAATATCTGATGCTAGGAACCTCACGAGAATATCACTATTATGAGAAAATCAAACATATATGATTAATTCAAGAATATTAGAACCTTGAAATAATTATAATATAGGGACAACCCAAGATATATAGCCTAATTAGAACTTTATAACTCAACATTGCCCACTAGAATCAACCCATGGCTTGAAGCTTTCAAGTCAAGAGTTTTACCACTAGGTTAACACTTCATTATTTATCTATGATTAATTTATGCATTTTATGGTTAACTATATATTAAATTTTACATGAATAAATATTTTAGTGATGCTAACAATGTGCTTTAGTAGCTTGAGCCCCATTCTTTGGTCTTGAGCTTTGAATATATTTCCTCTATTGTGAAGGTGTTCTAACCGATCTAGAAGCTTTGGAGGTGGTCAAGGTAAAGGTAGGATAAGAATTAATATTTGATGAAAGATTATTTATTTATGTCTTCCTATTATGTTATTGGTTATTATATGGATTTTTAAGTTTAATACTAATTATGTTGAACTTTAATTTATGTTGTATCAAGACCTAAGTGATATAGATGTGTTTATGTGGATTCTTAATTGATTCTATAAGTTATAGAGTTTCTAAGTATTTCTATGCTTATATGGTTTTATAGGTATTGAAGTTATTAGGGATTTGTTAAGAGATTAAATTTTGTTTATCATGCCCCTTAAGTAATTTTATAAATTATTGATGATTAAAATTCATGGTATGACAAAAAGGGCTAAGAAACCTTTTCCTTTGATTCAACATCTATATCTCTATCTATTAGAATTTAAACATTCATTTGTAGGCATTCTTTATCAAAGATACAATGACAAAGTTAGTCTTCCTATCTAATATATATCTCATGTATTTATTGATTACAAAGATTACTACATTGATAGTGAAAATTCCTGCTTGTGTTTAGTCTTCACTCTTAAGAAATGGAGAAATTATCTACTAGGTTTAGAAGTATACATTATATATCATGAAAATGTTCTTATACCTATCACTAATGGAACCTACAATAACAATAAATGGGTCATTAGAAAATGCTCCTCACCAAATTCAATCTTTCTCACTTGCCTCAAGACTTTATCAAGAGCTTAATGATTGCCTATCTCTTATTTTCTTCTTCTGACTTTCCTTTTGTTAAGAAGGAGGAATTTATTCATTTTTTCAATCTCAAGGCTTGTGTAGTGTTCCATTTAATCATAATGCCTTCTTATTTCGATGATGTTTACACCTCATATGATGCTAGTGAAACTTGCTTTCCTAGTTGTCCTAATAACTCTATGATCCCTTAAACTTATAGACTTTAGTTTCCTTGGATGAACAACATCATTAAATATGAAGCTTTGAATTTTAATTTAATTTTAACATTTTTTCATATAGGATTTAAACTATGGTTATTCATAGTGATTCGTTGCTTGTTATTAATGAAGTTAATGATGATTGTGTAAAGTTGGGCATTTAATACCATATGCTGAATTGACCTATGAACTTATTTCTAAATTTGAGATTTATATGTTAGTATGTTTTTTATTTAAAAAATATAGTTGCATATGCTTTGACATCTTTTGCTATATTTGTTGATCCTGTTATTTTGCAAGACAGTTTACTAATATGATTGTATAGTTGTTCTATTATATAATATTTACTAGCATGTATTCATTATATTTATGAAGTAGATAATCATTAGTATGATGATATTTTGCATTATCTTCATATCAGTGAGACCCTCAAATATTTCTCTCTTACTCATAATAATGTCTTGCATAAATGATGTAACCATTTTTGCATAGTTAATCTTGATATTTTATGTTATATTTTTGTAAATGGTGTGTTGGTTTGTTATTTGAATTTTGTTGAAAATAAGATAGTCTTAAATCAAGGGCATTTAGAAGTTTTTGTGGGCTATTTAGGATTTTGCTTTTTTTATTGCTCATATTCTATTAATAGGTTTATTAGTGACCTACTATGTCTAATAATATTTATAACCTTTTAAAATCTTGTATTATTTTCCAAAGATACACATTTTTAATTTTTGCTCTATCTAAAGAACTTTATAATTCATAATTTCTTAGAATTTTTGAAAATGGAGCCTTGGTCATATTTGTACCATTAAATATTCTTCTTCATATATGTAACATAACTCCACACCATAGAACCCCATAGTATTGTGTTATATTTACAATGTATGTCTAGAATCGGTTGGGGATTATGGGGTTGGGTAGCTAAATGCATTATTCTAATAATATATCTTTTGAGATTTCATGATATTATGCATATGTGATTATGATTTCATGGCTATGTAGATTGATCTTGTTGGATGTTTCATTGAATGTTTGTGGGTGGTAGATTATGAGGGTTTTTGGAAAAGACTAAATATAAGATAGGTATAACTCTCAACCATGTGCTATGATTATGTAGGATGTGATTAGGGAGTATTGGTTTAGGTTTTGGAAGATCAAGAGCCTCATGGGAAATAATTTGGTACCTTGGATTTTAGATTTTATGTTTCTCTAGGTTTACTAGATTTCAAGTGGAATTTTATACCCATCTTCTATTTTGGACATTTTGATTTCTATACATGGTTGTAAGGTGAAGTAAGATGGATAAACTAGTTTCAAAATGCCATAGTAATACTATTGTTGATGCAAGTAGAGTCATTGTATTTATATTGTGATTTTGACCATGCAAAAATTAAGATGATATAATTAATATGCTGATTATGGGTCAAACATAGTAGACATATCATGATTTCTTTCTAGGATATTTGTGTATGTTGGGTCTATCATTGAGCTTCATGCCATGATGATTTAGGTGTTGGTATTATTTGTTGATGGTGCCATTTTTATGATTTTCTATTGAGTGTAAGTTTTATATAGGGCTTTGTGCAAAACACAAGTAAAAATGTTATTGTGATTAAGGGCATGAGTTGTATGTCGTTGTTGGAGGGTCATGACTAGGTCATGACAAAGTTTTAAGTTTTCCATTTCCATCAAGAATGATCTAAAAATAGTCATGAGGTCATCATGATGAGGTAGTGGTTAAGTTTTGGTAGAAGCTACGAGCAAGGAATGAGTCACAATGAAATTGTGATATGTGAAAAATAGGTTTTTATGATGAGGTATGAGACCAACATAAGGTGTGATGAGGTTATTGTCTCTTATAAAGAAACCTCATAAGTGTCACAAATCATAGTCTAGTTCATAACTAATGTATTGATGGAGCATGAAATATATAAAATTGGAATTTGTTGGATGTTATGCATGGTAATTATAACATGATATTGGATGGCTATGATACTTTCTCATAGAATTGGTTATTAGGATCCATGGTCAGTACTTAAGCTAGAAGTATTTATGATTTGTGTGTAAAGTATGAATTACATGTGAGTGTATCAGATTATATATTAGGTTAAGCAAGAAATATCTATGATTAGAATGATGCATGTAGCATCATTTTCTTATGATCATTGTTTGTGTTATGTTAATGATGCTATTGTGATGTGCCCTTGATTTCTAAGGCTAACATAAAGATGTAGATTAGTTAGTGATGAGGTATCTTGGAGGATTTGGATGACCCTCACTAGATGCATTGGTGATACTCCTATCTAAGTTCTCATACTAAGAGTAGAAGGGTATAGGCTAGGCATATGATTGGTACAAGATCTTGGAACATATGGACATGCGTAGATCTACCCTCTAGAGGGTTAGTGACTTGAGATTGTAGTTGAGGTAGAAAGCATTATCATTGATAGTGTGGTGTAGAGACACCTCTTCCAAATCCCTTTTCATCCCTATAGGAGGAAGATTCAAGTTTTTTGTTATCTAGAAAGATGTCTTTGTCACTAGAAAGACATCTTACTTGAGAGTTAAGATGACATAGGAGATAATTCAAATGCCTAGAAGATGTCTTATATAGGAGAGGAGACATCTTGACTTGAGAAGAAACATATATAGGAATATTTTTATCACTTGGAGGAGACATCTTGTCTCTAGATGAGATGTCTTGTTAAGATAGAAGATGTCTTGCCTAAAAGCTAGGGTTGATAGTGAACCATTTTGTCAAGTCTATAGACATGTTGTTGAGTCATCGAGAGTTCTAGTATGGTAGTTCTAAGATGAAAAATAACCAAAATCATTGAGATCAAGATTAGAAACAATTAGAAATATCCAAGTTGATCATGAGGAAGGTTTCTCTAAGGTCTTGGTTTTGTAATTCATAAATATTGATTATGTATGCATGTTTTATGTGTGAGCACATAAAAGAGGAAGAGATTGCATGAGAGTGTATGCATCTCTATGATCAATTATGCATGTGATATTTATTATTGTAGCTCTTTGTATTTGGATCTTTGTCTTGTGTTTGTGGAAGATATCTAGATCGATTGTACCTTACATTGAGGTCAATCATATGTGTGGTTGTAGAGTCTCATGCTTTGCAATATTGTTGAGTGTGTGAGTGTTATGGGTATATGAATTAGATTCCATTATATTTGTAATCTCCTTTTAATGTTAATAAAGTATAGCTATTTTTCTTGTATTCTAGTAATAGAATTATCTTGCATAATATTTGGATTTGGTGTGTTTTGGAGAGTTAAAGTAAATTAAAGTGATCCTAAGCAGAAAGTTAGGTTTATTGTTGTTTTGAAATTGGTTGTAATTTTTTGTGTTTTTTTAGATGGCTCTGAAGAAGAAAAGTGTTCAAGCTTTCAATAGAGATATGGAGAGCATGAAATCTACCTTTTAGCTGATAGTTGAACAATTGAATGAAATTAGTATCAAGGTATATAGGAATGCAAGTCCTTGGTGTATTCAAACTCATGGTGATGATGATCATTCTTGTTTAAATGGTGATGAAGAAGTTTCTCAGCTTGGAGGAAGGTGAGAAAATGAGAAGGAAGAACATTCTAGCTATGGGAGTGTGAGAACCCATCATCTTAGGATTCCAAGGAGAGGGAATCGAAATCTTTATGTTGGAACTCTAAGAAATTCATCATAGACATTTACTTCTACCCATGTCTTGCTTGATGATGAAGATGATGCAAGACTTGCTAGAATGTTCAAAAATGCTACAAGACTTTTGTATGTAGAGCTAAAGACTTTTAATAGTGTATATGGTACCTATACTTTTGCAAGTTAGTTGAAGGTACTTAACAAAAATTTTGAGTTAGAGGATGTACCAAATCAATTAAGGGTATGAATTGCTAAATCTAGATTAGAAGATATGACTTCAACTTGATGGGAAAAAGATTTTCAAAGTTATGAAAGGAAAAATGGTCAACCTATTAGGAATTGGTATTTGATGAAATAAAAATTAAGATAAAAATTTGAATAATTGTGATAGAGATAAGAGACAATCATGAATCTTAAATTTCTTAGATAGGAAGCTAAATATGGCAAGGAGTTTTACATTGAATTTAATAAACCATTCCATCAAGCTAAGGTAAACTAGAAGAAATATGAATAGGCTTCAATATTTCTTGGAGGTCTTAAGATGGTGTATCAACATGAGTTATCATTTTAAGAGCCTCAAACCCTTGATGGGACTTATGATTTGATGCTTAAGATAGAAAAGAAATTTAGTGGGTTTGGAAGTAGGAGCAAACAAGCTTCCAAACGAAAGGATAGCAAATCCAAATTAGAAAATATATTTAAGGTAAAATCTAAGGATAACTATGGAAGTCATGAAAAGAAGTAAGAGAAGGATGCTAAAATGGGTAAGGCTAAGAAGGATCAAGGTAAAGGAGGTAATTATCAGAATAGCAAATCATCTAAAAATGCTTTAAATATGGAGAATGAGAACACAAAATGGGAATGTCCACTTTACAAGGTAGCCAAGGAAAAGGATGTACAAACCATGGGAGCAAAGGAGATATCAAGAAAATATCTTTAGAGAGGTAATCTTAATGCTTCCAAAATTGAGGAAATTTTTGAATTAAATTCTTGTGCATTCATGGGAATTATGAATAGAGAAGATCATCTATAAAGAAAATTATTATTTTGGATTAAGGCTAGAAGTTTATTTAGTAGGAAATGGATTCATATTTTTCTTGATGGCAGAGCCCAAGAAAATGCTATTTCTTTTAGAAAAATTGCTAGGTTAGGTTTAGTATCTTATCCTCTTCCTAGATCCCACAAGGGGCATTAGTTGTCAAAAGAATTCTCTAAAGATGTGAGAGACCAATGTATCTTAAAGTTTAAAATTAGGAATTATCAGGATGTTATGAAATGTGTTGTACTAACAATTTATTATGTTGATGTAATTCTTGGAAGGCATTGGGATTTTAGTAATGATATTTAATTTGATGGAGCAAGAAATGTGTGGAGTGTAACAAGATTGGATGGAATTCATGAGTTGATTCCTATGATAGATGAATAAGTGAGGCAGAAATGCTTATTTAATGCTTCCTTAATTCTTCTTGGGAAGAGGAAAAATATTAAGAAACATTATTAGGATCATTTTGGTTTATGGTTGTATCAACTATCACATCTAACCATGATGTTGTGTTGGTAAAACGTCCAACAAGCATGCTAGGCTTGAAGGAGCAATTTTCCAAAGTGTTCAAGGGGAAATTCAATGAATTGTCACTAATAAGGAATGTTCAGCATCAAATTTATTTCATTCCTAGAGTTATCATTCTAAATAAGAGGATATAATAGATAACATCAAATTAACATGATGAATTACAAAGGCAAGTAGAGAAGTTACTTATGAATGGCTTCATGAGGAAGTTAATTTCACATTGTGTAGTTTTAGCACTGCTTGTGTTAAAGAAGGACATTGAAGAATGGAGAGTGTTCATTAACTCTAGGGATGTGAATAGGATAAGAGTGAGGTACATTTTTTTTATTTTAAGGATGGATTTTATCCTTAACAATGCAAAAGTTTTTAGCAAAATCTTTGCTAAGAGTGGATATCATCAAATTTAGATTAGGCCTAGTGATGAGTGAAAGATCACTTTCAAAAAATTGGATGGATTGTTTGAGTAGTTGATGATGCCATGTAGGCTCACAAATACCCCTTCTACATTATGAGTTTGATGCATGATGTTCTCAAGGATTTGAATAGTAGGTATTATATTATCTTCTTTGATAATAGTTTGATATACAACTCTAATGAGAAAAAGCACTTGAATCACTTAAGGAGAGTGTGTCTTACATTACAGAAGGTACATTTAGTGATCAATATAAAAAAGAGTCACTTCTTCAATATGGAGATCACCTATTTTAGACACATAATTTTCAAAAATCAAATTCAAATGAAAGCTACCAAGGTAAGGACTATTAGTAAGTGGCGAACTCCTAAGAATGTTGGGGAGGTAAGATTATTCTTGGTTCAATAGGTTTTTATAAAAAATTTATAAAGAATTTTAGTGATATTTCATTGTCTATGTTTTCTTTTCTTAAGAAAAATCAAGATTTAAAGTAGGGTGATGAAACCCAAAGGAGCTTTGAGTTACTAAAGGCAAAAATTACTAGGGAATTGATGCTTGTAATACCATATTTCAAGAAGCTTTTTTAGATGGAGGTGGAAGCAAGTGGACTTGCCATTGGAGGGGTTCTTTCATAATTATGAGTGGCAAGTACCCCCTATGCCAAATCATATGAATCAAAAGTGTTCATGCACAATTTGGTTAAATTTCATGGATGGGACTAGCATGGCATCTAGATTGTTAAGCATTGATCGCAGGATGCTATCTTCCCACTTGGACTAGTGGTAGCTTTATCACATATGGTTTAGTCCAAAGTGAAGCATATGATTATTGATGTTGTGTTGGCCTTATGCTATGCCTAATGATAATAAAGAAATTAATTATTTAATCTAATTAACAATGGAAAGTAAAGTCTAAACTAGCCTATGGGCAATGTGTGTCTATTTCCATCTTGTCGTACACATCTTGAACCCATGTATCCACTATTGGGATTACTAAGCACTATGCTACTAGGTGAACCAAGCAATAACACTACTGGGATTATTAAGCAAATACATGTTTACGCTCAAAACTAGTCACACTCATTTTTCCAATTAATTAACATGCATGGAAATGGAAATATTAACTAAGTACATGGAATATAAATTGCATTGAAAGTAAATCTAATCTAAGTCAAAGTGTTGCAATGAATAAAAATCAATCTTGACCTTATTGTCATTCATGGAATGTGTCTAGGTACATTGCCACTTGAATAAGATGTTGTACAACTAACTCAAATCCACATTGTAGGCACTCACTAACTATTCTCTAAGACTACAAAATAAAACTGCAAGGGTTCAACTACTCTATGGATAAAAGATTGGGAGGAATCATGTGCCCAAGGGTTGTATTTATAGGTAGGCATACATCCCATGATATCAGATATTATAGCATGAGTTATGATATCGGGGCTCCGATATTGAATCCTTGATATGGGATATCTGATATCAAATACTTGATATCTTAGCCTACAAAAAACATGATCTATCATACCCCCATGACTAAATGAAAAATTATCCTTGAGTGAACTAAATAAGAAACAAGTTCTTTCCAAAATATTGGGAAGGTATGGGATTATTGACTAACTCTAACTAATAATTGACTCTGAGTGTTGCATTACAAAATTTTATTCAAGTGGATGTACACAAAATGACATAGTGACAAAAAGACTAGACAGACATTGAAGATTACAAAATTTGTAGGTGTCTTTAAAAAGCTAGTGAAGATGATTCTTCTTGTTATCGCTAGCAGTGGTAGACTTTCAACCTTGATTGTTGTGTTGATGCTTCTCTGGTTATGTAGAATGTTCTTGAAGAAATGACTAAAATTTCTTCTTATCATCCCATGGATTGAGAAATCATGTGATGTTTGAGCCATTATCTTGTATGTGCTACTCTTTGTCTAGGGGCATATCCTTCGTTGTCCCTCTATAGGCTTCATTTTCATGATTGAAAAAAGAACTTCATTAGGTGTTTCTTTTAGCATCACCTGAAGTCACCAAAGGATCAACATTAGTTTTGGGTAAATTTTTCTTAATAATTAACCCTTTTTAAATCCCTTAGTTTGCATTTAAGCACAAGGTGATAACAGTGTACTATGGCCAAGGCTATGAGGTAACTAAAATCATCAAGATGTTCACCTTATTTTGGTTAATTACTATTAGCTACTATAATGTTTGAAAATAGGATGTTGGAAAAATTTCAAAAATTTCAAAGTAGATATCCTTAGCCCCCATCACTAATAAGTGTAACTTTGGAAGCACACAAGTTTTTGAATAATTAAAACCAAAGGTTTAATTCAAAAGATGGTTAAGAAATATTAATGGGTATGAAAATAAACAAGTAGGAAAAATTAATGAAATGGATGCAAAGTAGTCCCAAAATCATGCATAAACTTAGAGAACCTATCACTAATGTTTTGAAAGATGTGGAGGTTAGTTCAAAGCCATGATCAACAAAAGTTATGCATGTTGATCCTCCCCAAAGTTGGCATAATGCCCTTGCATAACCACTTCTATAGATGTCCTTAGGCACCTTAGAAGTTAAATGTAGATCATGTCTTTGTTTCAAACAACAAACAACTACCATGGTTGAGATGTTGCACTATACTACGCAAAACCAAAAGGCTCATGATTGTATGTAGTAGTAAGGTGAATAATGGGATGAGAATGGATTGTAGAGATAGAGATGTAAGGTACTTAACCATGTTCACAATAGTTTCTTGTGTCAAATGTGATTAAAATGACAAGCATACCTATCTGTCCAAGTTTCAAACCAAGTTCATATCATTAATAATGACCTTGCATTGATGTGTTCCTTTCTACTGATCATTATGAGTCCACAAGCACCACAAAAAACAATCATCACTCCAAAAAACAAAGAAAAGAGAAGAAGGAAGGAAGGGCCTTAGTTAGAGGGGATCCATCAGGCATGGGTAACATGTCTTTCCAGCCCCATAACAAATGCTTGTAGCCCATTATTGTGTCTAAGGGATGTGCTCTGAAACTCCATTATTTTTTTATGCTTTTGTTTTTTTTCTTTGTGCTTTTTTTTTGGATTTTATATTTTTATGAATTTGGATGGGAACCACACCATGTAAACATTTTTACCTTCGTATTATTGGTTGATAGTGGAGTGATGATATGTTCCATGAGGAGTCAGAAACCACATGAAGGAAGTCAAGAAGAGAGTCCAACAAATCCCCTTGAGGTGACACCCTTGCTATTCCCACTTGGTCGTTCCCTCTTTCTTCAAGGTACAATGATGATTGATGAATTTTAGTTTCATGAAAGAAGAACCAAATTTCTTACATTACAAAAGACCTTTTTATTTAGAGATCTAGAGGGATCGATGAGGTGGTCTCACTTCTTCATACAATTGCTTGTCCAATCATCTTGATAGCATAGTAGGAAAACCCAATACATAGTGTTGACTTTTGTGTCATGAGTTGGCAATTTTATTAATGAAAACTTAAAAGAAATTCATAAAACATAAAGAAATTGACTTAAGAAAAGAGAAAATTATAAAGAAAAGAGAAATATCAAGAAACAAAAAACATATTAAGAAACAGAAAATCTTGGAAGAAAGAAGAAAATGATAAAAAATATTAAAATAAAAAGGTCAAAAATACATATTAGTTCTTAATTTATGATGGGGTATCTCTCCCATGACTAAGCATAAAGACAGGACATGATCTAATAAGTGGGTTTGTTGATTTCATGCATCTTTTAAATGGTTTTTCAGTTGCCTTTCCAAGCCATTAGATGTCTTCTAGTTTAGTGGCTACTGCGTAGACTAGTTTTTGCTTACACACTAGTTTCTAAACTTTATGTTGGATTGGTATAGGGGTTTTGTTAATATTTTGAACCTTCAGCCCACAATTGCATCCATTATTAGTAGTAGTGATGCATGGATTCTGTTGTCTTTCACAGTGATAGGTTTATTGTTTATGTCTTATGTTGGAGTGGTAATGGTTATCGGCTTTATGATTAGGAGATATCATTTTTGAAAGGAAGGGTATTGCACTAGATTGGCCTTATGTGGGTTTTGATGTGCCAGTAGGTCTACGAGTTTTGAGCTCATGCATGGGAACCATCCTAAAGAAAGAACGTTTCGAGGGTTGTGGTGGAGATCTACTAGCCTTATCATTTTCATGTATGTTCATAGCACAAGTGACATTTTTTCATTGATGTTGTGGTGCAAGACCTTCTTTTGTTGTTGGTAGTGACGTATGATGGATAAAAGTATGAGAATATTGAGGATATGATGGAGGGTAAGAGGTTTGAGATGGTGATCCCATAGAAGATGTTGTGGGTTGATGATATTTGGGAGAGTGGTAGTAGTGATTTGAGGTAGAGGAAGTAGAACTAGTTGGGGAAACATGTTGTTGAACATAATATCTATATGGGGTCCAATTGGTAGTAAGGGTAGTGCTGGTTTGATGATGGCCTCCCCCACAACTTTGGGTTTTGCCACTATAGTTGATAATATTTTTGAGGTTGATAAGAAGTCCCACTAGGATAGTATAGTTGGTTGTAGGACTATTGATAATTACCTTGTGAGAAAGGTAATTTCCTAGGCATTTTCTTTTGTACAAACTTGGGATTCAAAGAAAAATCCCAAAACACTTTTAGATGTAACATGACTAGGCAATAGCCCTTTGGATGGTCATATAGGCAGATGTCCCATCCATCATTGTCTTGTAGGGTTGAGTTTATAGCCTCTTATTCCATGGCTATTTTTCCTTTTTGTCAATAAGTGTTCCTAGCTATTTCTTGGTTCTTTTTCTTCTTCTTGTTTTGATCACTTAACTCTTTTTGCATTACTCTCTCCTCTATCGTTTTCATATAAGTTGTAACTTTGTCGTTCATCAACTCCAACATATTTATCTATCCTTGCTTCAAGCTCATCGATATACTTTTGTATTAGGAAGGTTTATTGTGAAATCACCTCATCAAGAGTTACCTCTTTTTCCTCATCATAGACATGGATGTCCTTCTTTTGAAGAGTTGGTTCTTAATTATATTCCTCTACATTCTCTTATTTACATAGCTCTCATTCTTCTTTTGTCATTTGCTCGATTAGCCTTATTATTTGATGGGCTTTCAGTTTAGATAATTGACCTTGGGCATAAATCCAAAGGATCTCTCTCATTTGATTATGAAGCCCATCTATGATGTCTAAAAGTTGTTTTTTTTTAAAGAGAAATCATGGCCTAGATATCTATGTAGTAGTGAATAATATCTATCCAAGGTCACATTTAAAGATTCATGTTTGTCTTGTCTCCATCCTTGGATTTTTTTTTTCAATTGGACACTCTCGCATAGTTTTGGTATTTCTCATTGATGAGTTCCAACATTGTGGACGATCGATGGATTATATCTGGTTCCAACAATATATACCGACTTTCAGCTTCATCAATTAGTATACTAAGAAAGAGCTTAAGATTTTCCACTCACTATCAATGTTTTACAAGGTGCAGGCATTAAGTAATGTTGTGGATTAGAGGTATAGACTCCCATAAATTTAGGAATCTTATAAAGATCAAGCCTTTTTATGCAACTTTCCCTTTGATTCCTATGGGATATTCTAATTACCTTTGTTATCTATGTCATGCTCCTAGTAGCCAACAAGGCTTCATCTTCATTAGACATGTCATGGTGGGAATCTTTATTTCTATTTGTCTTATATTAATGATCTTGCCTATGCTCAATTTGATGTTTTTGATCTTGCCCCTTGGGTTCTATTTCTATCATCATCTTGATCCCTTAGTGGAGCTCTATCTCTATACCTACATTCATCTTCGTTAGAACTAGATGTTGAAGAGGAATCAGAAGATGAGGAACTAGGAGAATTTCCATGGATCCTATATCTTCCCCCATGGTCCTTTGATCTATCTTTTCTAGGTTTAGAGGAGGTCCTAGGCCTTGAGGCCCTAGGACTTTCTCCATCTATTCTAGGATTTTCTATACTAGTTGAACGTAGCTTGCATGTAGTAAGGGTGAAAATGAGCATACGGAACCCTTTCTTGAGGTTGTTCACTCCAATTTTCTTCAGTATAGAGCCTATTGTTTCTCCTATGAATGTTTTCATCATGTGATGCATTATTGGTTCCATGTGAAGGAGACGTTGTTTAACTAATGATGTGTGTGACTCAAAATATTAATATTTAAAAGATAAATTGTTAATACTTTTATAGCAATCATTTATAATATAACAAATTTAGATAACTAGCACCATCCTCAACAATGGTGCCAATGATAAGTGACAAGTACCCCCTATGCCCAAGCATATGAATCACAAGCATTCATGCACAATTTGGTTGAATTCTATGGATGGGACTCGCATGGCATCTAGATTATTAAGCATTGATCGCATGATGTTATCTTCCCACTTGGACTAGTGGTCGCTTTAATTATTGAGGCATATCATTATTGATGTTGTTTTGACCTTATGCTACTCCTAATGATAATAAAGAAAATAATTATTTAATTTAATTAACAACGAAAAGTAAAGTCTAAACTAGCCTATGGGTGATGAGTGTTTGTTCCTAGCTTGCTGTACATGTCTTAAACCCATGTATCCACTACTGAGATTACCAAGTGCTATGCTACTAGATGTACCAAGCAATAACATTGCTGTGATTACTAAGAGAATATGTGTTTGCACTCGAAATTGGTCGTGCTCATTCTGTCAATTGATTAACATGCATAGAAATGTAAATATTAACTAAGTACATGGAATATAAATTGTAAGGATAGTAAATATAATCTAAATTTAAGTGTTTCAATGAATAAGAATCAATCTTGATCTTATTGCTATTCATGGAATGTGCTGAGGTACATTGCCACTCGAATAAGATGTTGTACAATTGACTCAAATCCACATTGTGGGCACTCACTAACTATTCTCTAAGACTATAGAATAAAACTACAAGGGTTCAGCTACTCTATTGACAAAATAATGGGATGAATTTTGCATCTAATCTTTGTATTTATAGGCAAGCACACATCCTACGATATCAGAAATTTGATAACGTAGCACGGGCTATGATATCAGGGCTAAGATATTAGATACTCAATATCTTACTATATAAAAAACATGATTTATCACATAAGAAGAAAGATTTGTTACTTTCATTTTAGAAACATTGGATGAGTGAATATTGAAATATAGCACATATGAGAAGGAATTGTATGCTATTCTTCAAGCAATCATGCATCCAAGGCATTACTTATTACAAAATGAGTTCACCTAGATGAAAATCATAAAGTAGTTTAATTTGTTAATTCCTAAAAAAAGTTGAGTGCCAAACATATGAAATGGATGAAACAATGGTATTAGAGCTTAGGTTTTTTGTTGTTTGAAATTTGGTTGTGGATTTATCACTAAAAGAAGTTTTGATAGATAAATTTAGTTGAGTGCTGATTTTGTACAAGAGATAAAGGATCTTAATGTTCAAGTAAATGCAAAGCTTAAGAAAAAGGCTAAAGACTCATCTCAACTATCTATCTTATATTCACCAAATCAACCAATATCAAACTTTGGATGAAAGGATAAGACTAAGTACATCAGGTTGCCTATGAAGCCCTTTGAGCTTTTAGAATGGTTGCTTAAAGACAATCATATACAACATAAAAAATTATCTAAGGAAGCTCATAAGAGGCATAATAATCTTTGTTTAATAACTAGAGATCCAATGATAGCAATCAAAGATGGTTCAAAACTACTAAAGTACTTCAAACCTAATAGGTTTTGCCATTATCATCAAATGGTTGGTCATGATATTGATTTCTACCTAGCCTTGAAGGATGACCTCCAAAAGTTGATTAACCATGGAGAGTTGGTGTTGAATGAGCCCAACTCTCCAAACAACAATAATAGCTCTTATACATTAGCCCCATTAATAACAACCAAATGGTCTAACCCTCTTAGAGAATCATTTGTCATTAGAGTACCATCAGCTAGTACTCAACCTTAGAACATAAAGCCCAAAATCCCCTTCATCATCAATGTATTATCACCTCTAGCCCCTATGAAGCCTTTCATTATAGATGTACCACCTTCAGTGGCATCAATATCACAACCCAGACCACATGTTACCAACCCTTCTAAGGCTACGAAACCATTTATTATTATTTATTATTAGGGTCCCTTCTCCTTTAACAAGAAAATCCATAACAAACCATGAACAAAGCTTAACTATAGTGTCTAATAACTCAACGATTAACAAGAAGTCATCACCACAATGGCAACAAAAATAACCTATCACTAAACCAACAACTAAGTCCAATAAAGGTTGTCAACAACAAAATACTTACAAGTAAGTTGACTCACCTAGACCTATACCAAGGTTAGCTATACCCATGGACAAGGGGCCCAAGGTAGACACATCAAAACATAAGCCAAAAATCCTAGAAAGGATGAAGGAAATCAAGATCACTAAGGATGAAAGATCACATGCCAAGGGAAAGAATTTCCTTGCAATATTGAAACAAGCCAAATTATCCCTTAAAAAAAAGAACATGTCATTAAACCTATACGACCTAGTCATGACTTCTTCTACTCATAAGGATGCAGTAGCTCAAGTGTTGACTTCTATCCCTATGAACATAGACATGCTTGTCAACAAAGAGTCCATCCACTCTATTATTAAGCAAGATCACTTAGGAAAAAAGGGGCGTCAACCCATGCTCAACTTTGATGACAATGAGGTGACAATTGAATCATGAAATAGAGAAGTGTTATTTGTTCCTCTCCTTATAACCATACATGTTGGCAAGTACAAGGTTCGTCATGTTAATGTGGATGACAGGGTGATGGCCAATGTGATACCATACACCGTTGTTGAGAAACTAGGTTTAATTGTGATGGGACGCGATATCGCATGAGCCGCGATATCGCGGTCCACCACCATATCTATAAATAAGAGGTAGCACTCCCCTTATTCATCATCATAGGCTTAAGGTCACGAAGCTCTGGTGGATTGATCACCCCAGAGATAGATTAATTTCCATGTGCCCGTAGTAGGAGTCCCCAAGTGAACAGATCTTTATTTGAGTAGCTTTGTACCTGAACGTAATTTGTGTATGGCAATAAAGACGAGCTTTGTGGATAAACCTTGCAGTGCATGGATAGGTTTTATTACATGTCATTTATTACTTGTTGTTAGTGCGACATGAGTATGACTTGATTACAAGCATTGACAAATGTGTACAGCTAATCAAGGAATCGGCTACTCATCGTGATTAGGCTCTCTCACCCTCAACTCCTAGAACGTGGCATAAGTACGACTTGGTTATGAGCATCCAAGGATGTGTACAGTTAGCCAAGGAATGGATGCTTATCTCACTTAGGTTAGTTAAGTGCCTTAGTACGACCACTTTGAGCACGTGCGTTACGTGTGGTGATCCCAGTAATGATTAGCGTTTGGTAGCCACAGTTGCATAGTTCAGGGTGTGTATGGAAAGTGGGAACGGATGCTGACGCTAGGACTTAGTGCATTAGTTAGATTTAGATTTAGTTTATCAACCCTTTACCTCTTAGCATAGGAGAAAACAGAAAATACCATAAAAATCATATACCTCAGACTTTCTTAACCATACACCGTGACACATACAAGCAAGCCTGGGAAGACAACGATTAATTAACCCCAAGTGTTCCTTGCGGTGTGTAGGCATTTAGTCTATGGAGTTCGACCGGATCGTGCATGCGACGCTCATATTCATATGGTTGAGTGTAGGGATACCCACCACTCATCAAATTGAAAATATATGAAAAACCTCTACCTTAAAACTTAAGTAATTTAATAGGTCACAAGTAGTTATACGAGGTTCTATCTCCTTGGACTTCATAGTCGAAGAGCAATTTCCCACATCTACCAACTTCTTAGTGATTGAAGAGATACCTAGTTTTAACTTGATTATTAGCCAAGCTTTGAGCAATCTCACCTTTTATACATCAGGAGATTCACTTAACATACAAGGGTATGGAAATTGTAATTTGTAGAGATAACACATATTCACCATATGTCAACAATATCAACATTAACTGAGGTTCAAAGGTGGAGATTCAAGAGGAAACTCCTGAAACTAAAGTTGAGGCCACCAACAACAACAATAACAACAACAATGATGTTAAGATTACTAACTCTACAATGATACAAGACCAATGAGAATGTATGCTACTTACCATATCGAGCAAGAGGAATGATGAGCATAGAATTGTATAGAAGAAGTTTCTTGATATATCAAGTATTAAGCAACAAATTCACTATCAACATCTTGTTCCTTCATTTATTAATCATTGTTTGTCTATTTTTGTGACCTTGTACCATGATTCAGTGTTCATTTTATTTTTATATTTTCTTTTATGATTATCTCACTTTTGCTAAAAAATGAATAAGAGCCTACCAAGGCCTAAAATTGGCAGCATCATAACCCAACAAGGCCTAAAAATGGCGACACCACAGTCTGCTAAGGCCTAAAACTAGCAACATTATGGTCTACCAAGGCCTAAAGTTGGTAAATTTGTGATCCGCCTTTCTATCTCCCATATGTGTACATTATGCCCTGTTGGTTTCCTCGCATTATGTGTAGTTTTCGCTTTACAAATTATGCCTTGTTTTACATCATTACATTTCACATTTTTCTTGTCAACACCTTATTTCATATCAACTCGTTGCCTTTTATGAGAAAAACTTAAAAAAAAAACTAAGAATGATATTGCCTTTGGTTGATATACTTGATAAAATGATGCTTCATCAATAACAAAGAAAATTAGCAATAAGTATAGATAACTAAGTAACTAGAGGATAACTTTGCCCAATAAATCTACTAATAAAAAATGGGTCATGTATACATGCTAGAGTAGCAACACAAGCATTAGCTTTAGCAAAAAGATAATGAATCATATTTATAAATTTGAAATTAAAACCAAGTTTATGAAAAAGGATAAATCCCCATTCAATTTTTTCAAAGGCCTTGGTATAGTTAAGTTTAATAAAAGAAATATTTTAATTGTTATCTTCTATCCATTACATACCTTCCCAAGCATAGCAGTGCAAGTTTAATTCTAGTAAAAATGGATAAATTTTATTTTATGTTATTTCTTTGTGTGAACTAACCAGATTTGCTAAATCCAAAAATATTATCAACTTCAAAGATAAATAATATGATCATCCATGCTAGATGTAAAACTAAAATTTTATCACATCTTTGGATCTACTAATAGAGTAAAAGCTCTACATAAAAAAAAATTTATATGCTTTGTAAATTTTTCGAAGGACTATGATTCTATCATTTGAAGGAACTTATGGAGGTCCCTAGAAAATTTAGAAGTTCCTATGACATTATTATTTGCTATCCAAAAAATTTACAAAGAGGTATGCATTTAGTACACAAGTGGGGAAGAAAGAATTTTATTTAATAGTTTTGTTGATGTTAAATAAGCATGTCCTTTTTCTCCTACTTTATTTACACTTATACTTAGAATTTGTCTTGTCAAACTCTAACTTTATATTGATGATGTTGTCTTAATTTCAAATTTAATGGAAGGATCCTAGCAAATGCTTAATGCACTTGATAACTTTTGTCTTGATACTTAGGATGAAAGTTAATGTCTAGAAAAAAAAAATTATGATTTGTGGCATACATAATAAGATGTGCAATTTCACTATAGGACATGAACATGTGGACCTAATTTCCTCTTCCAAATGGAAAAGCCATAAACAGATCTACATTAATTCATGTGACCCATCCATGTACATTCTATCATCATCTTAACCATGCTTTTGCATGTCTCTAGGTTCCACCCTTGTAGGGGTTGGACCTAGAGACACATGTCTAAAGAATATAAAAAATATTTTATGTGTTAACTAACTAGGGTAGAATAGTGATACATACTTGCAATAATCAGTGCAAGGTTGACTATTCAATTCCCTATTTTTTAATAAATTTTATATCAATTTTTAAATATACTTAGAATTTTTTCACCACAGTAGTGCATGGTTGAGTGTTTGATTCCTTTTTTTTTCTTTTTTTTACAAATTTCATATCTATTATCAAATATACTTAGAGGACTCTGTATGGCCATGTATGTATTTCATGCATACTTGCATCTACCATGCTTTTGCTACATAACAAATGTGGATTGGTATATGGTTTATCCTTCCAAATGTCTCGCCTAGAATGCTCTTGCAATTAAAAATGAAATTAATGCATTACTCAAAATGTTGCAAGTGGTATGAAAGTCTTATTTGCTTTAAAAATCAAATATAATAAAAAATCTATTCTAACTTGGGATATCTAAGAAGAACTTTATAATGCCATTGTTCAACCTACTATTTTTTATGGGTATTTGTTATGGATATGTTGTATGGGGTCTTGCTCTATCAAATAAATATTGGAAACAAGTTGAGAAATTCATAAGATTTTTTTT
>MNCI01013254.1:233360-252007 GCA_015680685.1 Gnetum montanum
GGGGGGGTGGTGCCTTTGTGTAATTAATTAATTAATTAGTTGTTAATTACAAAACCTTTGACCCTAACCCCTAAATTAAACACTTTGGGAGACTTAACGATGTGCTTGTGTCATTAACATAACTTGGTCAAACTGAGAAGGTATATATAGACCATTTTAGGCTACTTATGAATAGTCTAACGGATGGTTATGTTTGTTTTTAGATGACACCCAAACCGAGGCACCAAAGGGACGAAAGACCATCACAACAAAGGGACAAGCATCCATGTATTGGAAAGGGATGAGGAGTGCAACCGCCAGAGTATACGGAGGGTTCTTATGCAAATGGACCCTTCTGTGAATGACCTGATGTGGAATCTGTCTACCAGATTCCTAAAGAGGAGATTCCTGGCATGTAATTACTAAGGGATGAGACACCTGGGATAGCATCGCGGCTTGAGGTCACATTGACCCAAGCTTGCCTTGATGCTATCACATCACGTGAGGTGCAACGGACGGTCCTCCAAGAGTTAAATTTTGGATAATTCCTCGAAAACGTGCCAGAAGATGTGAGGCTTCAATTGTAGAATTCTCCGATGTGGCCAATCATCACAACTAGTGGTGAGTGGTACTTAGGAGAAACATATCTCTTCTAGACAAATCGATAGCCAGGGTCAAGAGTAAGAATCAAGGACATATATGTCTCTTACTCTTCAAAAGCAATAACGCAAGCTCTAGGGTTGCCCGAAACTAGGGCAGATATGGTGAAAATTCCTAAATAGGCCAATCCAGAGGTGAAGGCGCAATGGACCAAATGGTGTTATGGGGTTGAGCGCAAGGAATTCGGCTCCTTGACCATGACAAAGAGAGTCTATACAAAGATAGAGTCTATATATATGGGGCCTTCCGCCTCATTTAGGCATCTTTTTGAGTAGTTGTAGCAAAGCTCTTGCAGTTTGCTCCTGCAAGAGATAGAATATTTTCCAAGTGCCTGTAGCAGGTGTAAGAAAAGTGATTGGATATTTATTCGAGCGCTGATGTATTTGAGCCCATTGGCGTGACGGCAATAAAGATGAATTGTTCAAGCATACCTTGTAGCATTTGGACTTAGTTATTTCATGCATTCATAGTTTAATGTGTTTATGCTCTATTAATTACTTGTTTCTTAAATAGTTTAAGGTGTTTATGTTTTATTAGTTACTTGTTGATTATTTATCTTGCATTATTATAATTTCAATCGTTATTATTCATTCGTAGTTCATTTGAGACATAAGTATGACCATCTCGAACGTAATCCTAACACTTGGTAAACCTAGTGACGCTTAACATCTGGTAACCTAGTAGTGTTATGAAATTCTTAGAACGTGCTCGGAAGATGGGATTGGATACTTATGCTAGGAGTAGTTAGAATATAAACTAGGATAATTAGAGATTAGATAATAGTTTATTCGTTACCTTTCACACTTCAATTAATCACTGAAAAAGATAATTAGAAAGATATAAAAATCATTAGCCTTAGTCTCACTTAACCATCGTAAATAGAACTTCACAAGTGAGATTAGGATGATAACGATCATTCTAACACAAGGTTTCATTGGTTAGAAGTCTGGTATGTGTTAAGTGCTTACAGTTTGCGGATTTTGACCAAGTCTCATGTGAACGCTCGTGATTCGTATGGTTGAGCGTATGGATACCTAGCCACTCATCACCCATGTACAAGAGTTTGAGACATGTGTACTTAATCTAAAATTTTTTAAAAATAAAATTTCTAGAAGATTACCTTATCCACAAGGTAATTACAAGTAGCCCTATCAATAATCATAGTATCCTAGTAGAGCTTATTCTCAACCACAAGAGCAATTCCAATAGTAGTGGTAACAATTGAAGTCATGGGGGATGCCATCTTCAAGACAAGAATATTTGTATTGACAACTAGATCCTTAAAAATATTATGTCCAACATCCTATATCACTAGGTAGTGCTCTTATTCATGCTTCTTCTCATTACTATCTAGTTGACAACCATAGGCCTAATACCCCATGCATGAAATCATAGTGTTACATTTCTTAACCAACTAAAGGACACTTTTATCAAGCTCTTGATCCTCTACCACTAATACCCTTGCAAGTTGATAGGGGTCCTATTGGTCCAAAACCAATGGGATATATCATACAAATTGTAGTGTAATCTAGTTGTAAGCTTCAGGGATAATGTTGAGTGGATTGCGTAGAACAGTCATGTATATTGTTGTGTTCAATGTATATAAAAGATATTATAGTACATATGATACAAATGAAAACCCATGTCATAGTGAGAGGTTGAGAAAATATTTATAATTTTATAATTGCTAATTTTTATGGGTTTTATAATTATAAGAAACAAGTAATAAACACACATATTGCAATCCCACCTAGGAATAAGAGTAATACTTTTGTTACAATCCATCAAGTGGATGGGTGCAACAGCATGCACGCACACTCAAATACAAATGAAAATAAAATGGCTCTTGCTCACAACCTCAAAGGTCCAACACCATGTCATAGAGTTGTGAGCTCCTTGGGTAAGGTTGAATTATCATAGCTTATGAAAACAAGAAATGAATAAATACTTTTATGGTGTTAATGTTTTATAATGTCTTTTAATCTTTTAATGTTTAAGGCATCAATGGTGCAAAAATGAGGAAAAATCATAAGCTTTATTCATTGTGCAAACACTAAATTTCACATCAACTAAACAGTTTTGGACTACATAAGCAAGGTAGCACTTTGATAGAGTCAAGCTGCACTTGTAAAAGCAATGACTCAAACAACACATAAAACAGGGAAGGAATCACTTACCCAATTTGAAAAATTTAGAAGTTCTTAGCATACTATTATCAACTATCTAAAAACTTTGCAAAGAGGCATGCATTCAATGTACAAATGGGCAAGGATGTCCTATTTCTCCTACTTTATTTGGTCTTTTTATTGATGAATTTAAGAAGTGGGTGTATAAAATACCAACTCATTTTGCAATTACAATAGGAGATAATCCTATTATACCCTTACTCTATGCTAATGATGTTACCTTAATTTTAAATTCAATGAAAGGACTACAGTAAATGCTTAATACTCTTAACGACTTTTGTTAGTATTCAAGAATGAATCAAAGTTCATCATTGTCATCATCCTAAAGTTGTATGAATAAAATGGGATCAACCATTCAAGAATAAAAATTAATGTTCAAAAAATAAAAGTTATGATTTGTGGCACACAAAACAAGATATACAATGTTACTATATGAGATTAATATGTGAACATAATTTTCTCTTACAAATATCATTGCCATGAATGCTTTTGCAATTAAAAATGGGATTAGTGCATTACTCACAGAGTTATAAGTGGTATACTATTTTCTTATATGGATGCACAGTTTAAGCACTAGGTCTTAGTACTAATAATTTGAAGGTCACCAAAAGAGTATAGAATTTGATGAGTTAAAGGTGAAACTACAAACACACCTAATTCCTTGATTTTATTAGAGTGTAATATAATACCCCAATGAGCATAAGCTATTTGTCAATTTATTGCTTATACTAAAAGACTAGCAAAATTAGAATAGATCAAATTTTCTAGAATAGTTTTTGAAGAGACAAGAGTTGGAATAATATTTTAAAGCGATACAATGGTTGAAGACTTTAGGATATCTCATTGGAGTAGATACAAGGTAATCCAAAGCACATTTGTCTGTTAGTTGAGTAGTAGGTTTAAGAAAGTTATGGTCGAATGTAGAAGGAAAGAAAAAAATTTATATGGAGTGTGATGAGTAGCGAGGTACCCCTGCACCCAACCATATAAATCACAGGCATTCACGTGCGATCCAGTCGAATTCTGCAGATTAGAATTACTAAGTACACTAGAGGTAAATAGTGCATGTGTTGTTTGTTCGTTGTCTTTCTAGTCCCACTTGTGGGATGCAATTGTATGGTTAAGTGTGACTGAGGCATAAGATTTTTCTTAGTTTGTGTTTTATCAAATTACTCACCTAGAATAAGAATAAAAGTAAGAGTAATTAAATGCTAACTATATTATGGTCTAATTTAGCCTAACACAAGTAATCATTCCCACTTCCTAGACACATCTTAAACATTGTGTAAACACTGTTGGGCTATCAAACGTTAATTGTTTCTAAGCTACCAAGTGTTACACGTATGTTCGAAGGGGTTGTGCTTGTGTAGCTTAATGAGTTACTTGATTAATCAAAATTAATTACTGCATGAACCACATTAATGCAAATTGCATGGAATCACAATATATAAATGCATAAGAAAGAAAGTCTCAAGTGCTGCAAGGAATGAATCAAAGAATTCATCTTTATTGCCAACATAATGGTGTGTTCAAGTACATTAATGCTTGAATAATGATCCATTCACGCTTAGACCCTTGCTATAGGCACTTGGAAATTATTCTAACTCTCAAATGAACAAACTACAAGAGTGTCACTACTTGACTACCAAAAAACTACCCCAATTGTGAGCCTAGGCACTGTATTTATAGACCTGGGACTAACTTTGTGATATTGAATGTACGATATTGCATCTTGGGCCACGATATTACGTACTCGATATCGTGTACAATTCGATGCATACAATTAGATGTCATGGATGGGGTAAATAAAAAGAATTTAATTGTAACAATGTCTACTAGTAAAGAACTTAACTTAACCAAACCAAAAGATATGCAAGTGGGTCCTCCCCGAAGTAAGCACAAGCCTTTTATGCCCTTGCATAACTCCAAACCAAGAAGTGTGTGGGCTCCATGGATGATTAATGGTTACAGAAAGCTAAGTACAAAACCCAAAAGTAATTAATTGAGAAACCCAACACATCAAACTAGAACATTAAATCAAAACATGAACTCGGTAGTGAGGTGAGGCATGAAAAGCATAGATGGATGATAGAGAGAATGGAATGGAGTTTCTAATTATGGTCATGTGAAGTCCCCCGTGGAGTTTGTGATTAAATAACTTGGTAGGATTCATCCTCAATCTAGACCAAAACCAACCACTTTTAGTGACTTCGCATCAACATTCTAAGACTAGTTCATCCCCTGAGACACAAGAATGATCTCACAAAACAACCATTGTTTCAAATTGGAGGAAAGTAGGAAGTGAGAAAGGGCCTTAGTTAGAGGAGATAAGACATGTCCCATAACTAGTGCTTGTAGCCATTTTATTTTGTCTAAGGGGTGTACTTCAAATTCCCATGTTATTTTTTCAATGGGAACCATACCATGCAAAGACCCATGCATTTTTTGCATTTATTTTGTCTAAGGGATGTGGTTTGAGTCCTCATCTCTCTTTTCTTCTTCATTTTTTTTGAATAAGGACCACACCATGTAAGGACTTATTTGACTTCCTATTGTGAAATGATTCAAAATGGTGAGAAGCTCATGAGAACACTCCTGCAAATAGGAAAATAGAAAAGCATGAAGAATACTAGATCCCTTTGAAGCCACACCCTATCCAAACCTTTAATTCCTTCCTGATTCTAGAAACTGCACAAGTCACCAATTTATTAAAGTTGCATTAATGAAGAATGGACTGCATGTTTCCAAAACAAGGAAAATCATAGAGTATGTGGATGGGTGGATGATGTGGATTCACTGCCTGTTATATGAAAAGAAACTATGTCCTAGTTAATAATGACATTCAAAGTCAAAAACTAGACATCAACAATCAAATTACAAATGAAACATACCACCATCGAGTAGCACATTACCATTGTACCTGACACCTTGTTAGTAGAATGAGTAGAGAAACACATCAAACATAAGAAGATATAGAAGAAAGTAAAAGATTATGCAATAAATAGCAAATATGTTAATGATGATGTAAAACAAAAAACTTAGAAAAGATCAATAATTTGAGAAACAAAAAGATGTAAAACAAAAGGTTGTAAAAACAAAAATTTGTAAAAAAAAAAACAAATTAAAAGATTGAGGAGCTACGAAAAGTATTATTATGGGTGACCATCTCTCTCATGACTGAGTTAGAAGGGGGAGATTCGAAATATTGTGCATGGTTGTCCATCTGTTGAGGTGTTTGTTGAGTTGGTTGGCTTAGGCTCATGGAAAGGTTTCACTTGTTGGATATTGACTAATTGTTTCTTATTTGGGCTATCAAGTTTGTAGATGATTATGGCCCTAGATGAAAAAGTCTCATTAATAATGTAAGGTCCTTCACACAATGTTTGGAATTTGGTTCATTGGGGTACATGTGCAGGATTCTAATAGAGATACTTATCTCCTGGTTAAAACTTAACTTTTCTTATTTTGAGTTCATGGTGTTTCTTGCTGAATGCCTTATGCATTTCATTGGATGAAAAGGCCATTAATTGATTTTTGTCTAGCAAGTTAAGGTTCATTAATCATTCTTTCTATGCTAGACTTAGATTTAGGTCAAGATCATAGGTTGTAGAAAGTGTATGGAGCTTGGATTGGATGGGTAGTGTTAGTAGTTTTTCGTACATGAGCTCATAAGGAGAATAACCTATGGGAAGCTTCCATGTTAAGCGATAGGCTCAAAGGACATTATTTAATTTGGTGCTTCAGTTCCTTTGGTATTTTTTAATGGTGTGTGTTAGAATTTTTGTAATCTCCTGATTAGTGACCTGAGCTTGACCATTGGCTTGGGGGTGATATGGTGTTGCGAGTTTATGCTAAACCCCCAAGTGTTGCATTAGTTTCCTGAAAGTGGCACTTGTAAAATGAGTTCCATTATTAGAAATTAATGCACAAGGCATACTAAACCTATTTATGATATTTTGTTGTACAAACCAAGCAGCAGTGGTGGATGTATAGTCGATGACAACTATTGCTTCTACCCACTTGGTGCAATAGTCAACTATGATTATTATATATGACTTTCCATTTGATAAAGGTGCAATGGGACCCATAAAGTCAATGCCCTAAATATTGAATAGCTCAAGAGTTTGAATCCATTGATGTGGCCCCTCCATTCAAGCTATCATTCCACCATCCCTCTGGCAACGATCACAAGCGCAAACAAATTGGTGTGCATCCCTGTAGATTATTGGCCAATAATATCCTACCATGATGATTTTTATGGCCATGGGTCTCCTAGCATAATGGCCCCCATAAGGGCCTTTGTGAGCATCCTAGAGAACACGTAGTTGATTTGTATTAGGAACACACCAACCTACCAGGTCATCAAGAGAGAATTTGTAAAGGTTTCTATTAATTTCCATAAAATGCTTAACCTAGTGAAGAAATTGTTGTTTCTTTCTAGTGTCCAGCCCTTACAACAATTCTTGCTTGAGCAGATAAGTGAGAATGGTGTCATACTTTTTTGGTTCATTTGGCATTTGTGCATTAATAGCCCTTGAAAGGAGAGATTCATGAGGGAATTGATCAAATAAAGGGCTCTCTTTCTCCTTGTCATCCCATCTTAGTCATGATAAGTGATCCACGACCACATTCCCCACACCTTTTTTATCTACCATTGTGAGATCGAACTCCTACAAAATCAGGCGCCACCGTATGACACAAGGGCTCACTGTTGGTTTATTTATTAGAAATTGAATGGTGCTATGATCTATGTGCATGAGCACTTTATAGCCAAGCACATAGTGCTTGAACTCCTTTAAGGTGAACACCACTATTATCAACTCCTTTTTTGTGATTATGTAGTTCAGCTATGCACCTGCAATGCTCCAGCTTATGTAGTGAATGTAATATGGATGTTATTGATCATCCATCTATGTAAACACTACCCCCAATGCATAATTTGATGCATCAGTCATCACATGAAATGGTTTGGACCAATCAGGTGCTTGTAGAATGGGGATTTCAACAAGTTTTTATTTTAATTGCTGAAATGCTATTTCACATGTAGGGGTCAAGATGAATGATGCATCCTTCTTTGTCAATTCTACAAATGGCTTGCTAATTTTGCAAAAATTCTTGATGAAGTGTCGATAGTAGCCAATATGGCCAAGGAATGACCATACTTCTTTAAGTATTTCAGGTTGGCAGGTTATTCCTTGGATGACCCTTATTTTTTCAGGGTCCACCTCGATTCTTGCTTTTGAAATACAGTGCCTTAAGACCATGCCTTCCTAGATCACAAGATAGCTCTTTTGCCAATTGAGCTAGAGATTTGTTTCAACACATCTCTTCAACACCTGCTCAAGATGGTCCAAGGCTTGCTCAAATGTAGCTCCACAAGTAGAAAAATCATCCATGAAGACTTCTACCCTACTATCGATCTATTGTTGGAAACTACTGAGAACTAATCATTGAAATGTAACTAGGATATTACATAGATTGAATGGCATTTGATGGTAAGCGATAGTCCCCCAAGGACTTGTGAAAGTTGTCTTTGCTTAGTCCTCTAGTGCAATCCAAATTTGGTTCTAGACACTATAACCATATAGAAAGTTGTAATAGCTATGCCCAGAAATGGTGCCTAGCACTTGGTTGACAAAAGACAATGAAAAATGATCATTGAAAGTTGCCATGTTGAGTAGCTGGAAGTTGATGCACACCCATCATTTTCCTCCTTTCTTGGGTATAATCACGAGTGGACTTACCCACTCACTATTTGTGACAAGGTAGATGAATCTTGCCTTGAGGAGTTGTTTAATCTTCTCTTTGATAATCTACTTTAATTTGGGATTCAAACACCACTACAGTTGTCATTTTGTCTTAACGGCGGGGTCAGTGTATATTCAGTCTTAGCATTTTCTTAGATCTATCCTAGTGAGCTCAGAATATGACCAAGCAAAGGCTGCTGACCAATTTTCCACAACCTTCATCAACTTTTTCTTCTGTTCTGTAGCAAGCTTGACATTAATGATGATTGGCCTTCTATTTTTCAAGAATACATACTCCATTCTAGCTGGTAGTGTCTTCAATTTAAGGGGCTCTTGTTTAAAATTGTCAAGAATTTCTAGCTCTCCCCAATTGACATCATCATTTGCTCCTTTGAAGAGCTGGTAATGAACTTGCTCGAGTTCATCCATACTTGCAACATATTCATACATTAGGCCATCAGTAGGTTCTAGGCATAATGTACTACTACTAGAATCAGTTGTCAGCCACTGGGTTCCTTCCTATTTTATGGCTACTACATATAGACATCTTTGAATTTCAAATTCTAGTGCATACTACTTGAATGCAAAGATAGATGTTTGTTTTACTAACCATAACTTATACACGCAATCGCACCTTGAATCACTATACACGATACATGGAACCCTCTTCTTCTCAATCTTTCCAAATTTATTTTCTTTTAATATCTCCAAGGAAAGATTTCTAATACCCATTTTGGCATCTACCATACTTAACCACACCCTTCTCATAATAATTGGGAAGTCCCCCTTTCAATTCTCCACTTTGATTACTAGGAAATCGATTGGATATGACCACCTACAAATGGTGGTGACGATGTCCTCAATCAATCCCAATGGAACAGTGATGCACTAGTCTACCAGTTCTAGTTAGATGTTGCTCTTCTTCAAAGGAGGAAGGTTCCACATTGTGTACATCTCATGCAAGATCAGATTAACATTGGAATTAGAGTTAAGAAGAGCTTTACAAGGCTCATTTCCAATAATTTGCAAATATACTAGGGGACTCCCAGTGATGGAAGTGTCAAAAGTCATTGTGTTAATTGGGCTATGTATACGAGGCAACATATACGTGGCTGCGTCGACATGGGCCCATCGACGTAGCCACCCTGCATTGACGGGGCCCCATATACGTAGCCACCCTCCCTGGATCTATAAATATGAGGGCCTTCTTTCTCATTTAGGCATCTTTTTGAGTAGTGATAGCGAAGCTCTTGTAGTTTGCTCCCGCAAGAGATAGAATATTTTCGAAGTGCCCGCAACAGGTGTATGAAAAGTGATCAAATCTTTATTCGAGCGTTGATGTATTTGAACCCATTGGCATAATGGCAATAAAGACGAACTATTTATGAAATCCTTGCAGCATTTGGACTTAGTTGTTTTATGCATTTAATAGTTTAATATGTTTATGCTTTGTTAATCATTTGTTTATGCTCTATTAGCTACTTGTCGATTATTTATATTTTCATTATTATAATTTCAATCATTAGTATTCATTCGTAGTTGTAAAAGACATAAGTACGACCATCTCGAACGTAATCCAGACACTTGGTAAACCCAGCGATGCTTAATGTTTGGTAACCCAGCAGTGTTAGGGAATGCTCAAAATGTGCTTGGAAGATGAAACCGGATGCTTATGCTAGGAGTAGTTAGCATATACACTAGGATAATTAGGGATTAGATAATAGTTTATTCATTATTTACATACCTCACTTAGTCGCCAAAAAAGATAATTAAAAAGATATAAAAATCATTAGCCTTAGTCTCACTTAACCATCGCGATAGGACTTTACAAGTGAGATTAGGATGACAACGACCGTTCTAACCCAAGGTTTCACTGGTTAGAAGTATGGTGCATGTTTAGTGCTTACAATCTACAAATTTCGACTAGATCGCACGTGAACGCTCATATTCGTATGGTTGGACGTAGGGATACCTAGCCGCTCATCACCTGGGATCATCTAATTTTCTGGGCAAGTGACCAGCTTGAATCCAATTAGATACAACATGGGTTAGCATTACAATATGGATTTAAGAGGGATTTTGGTTTGAAGGGGACTTGAATAAAGATGAAATAAAGGAAGGTGGAGGAGCAGGGTTACCACCCACTGATGTGTTTGAGGGCTTCGGTGGACTACAAGGTTGGAAGAAGGGTCTTTTCTTTATTCGTGGTTCTGACCCTCTTCGTGGGTTAACTGATTGTACATTAACCGCCCTCGTAGCATTCCTTTGCTGTGGTCAGGCAAGCAATTCACCCTGCATGGACGAAGCAAGTGGTAGCTATGTAGGAGCTGGAGGAGTAGATGTAAGGATAGGAGATGCATGAGGATAGTAGGTAGCATCTCTACTTAGATAAGGTGATTGGTGTACTTTAGAAGGATAGTGGTGAGGTTGGTAAGTAACAACATGAGCAGAGGAGTCCTGTGGAGATGAAGGTTGCTGAACATAGTAACCATAAGGGTTTGGTTATTGGTAAGGGTATTATTATCTTGGAGGTGGCAACACCCATGATTGTGGTTATTGCTACTGTTGGTATAATTTATAAGGTTGCAGTAGAATTCCACTTGGATAGCACTGCTATGGTTGGTGGAATTGTCAAGGAGTACCTTGTGAATAAGGCAATCTTTTAGGTGTTTTCCTTTGTGCAAGTCATGGATGTAAGGCATACACCACAGATTCCTACAAGTGTGACACAATTGGGCAACATCCCTTGGGATGTTCATACTTGCAAACATCACACCCACCATCATCATCTGAGTCACTATTTGTAGCCATCTCTATTGCAACCATTTTACCCTTACCCTTAGATATGGCACGTTTAGCTTCCTTACGCCTTTGGTGCTCACACTCATCACCTTACTCCTTGGATTCTTCAACAATTTTTAAGACAAATTGAAACCTATTGTCCATGAAGTCCCATAATTGATCAACCTTAGCCATGATTTCATATTGCAATTTTTGGAGTCACAAGGTTTTCAGATTAGCCACCTCATCTCTGATTAATTCATCCTCACTATCACAAAATCAAACCCCCCTTTTGTAGATGGAAGGATCCTTGTTATATTCTTCTGCACTTTTGCATTTTCTCAATTCTCCTTCCTCCTTAGCTACTTGCTCAATTAATTTTTGAATCCAATGGGTGCTTAACTCTGTCAATCTCCCTTGGGCATAGACACCAAGGATTTTCCTGGTTTTAGATCGCAACCCATCTATGATATGGAGAAACTGATCAGGCTGAGAGTATCCATGGTTGAGACACCTATGCAAAAGAGATTAGTATCAGCCAATAGTAGCATCCAAGATCTCATTATTTCCTTGTTTCCACCCTTGAATCTACTTCCTTAAATTGGATACTCGAGAGTACATTTGATATTTGTCATTGAACAATTCCAACATTGTACTCCACTGCTTGATTGATTCTGGTTCCAAGGATTAATACTAATTTTTTACTTTTTTTTTATGAGTGTCCTTGGAAATAATTTTAGCTTCTGCTAATTTTTTTCAATATTCTGCAAGGAACATGCATCTTGGAAGGCCTGGAGATGATTTTGTGGATCAACATCGTATCCTCCCTCGAACTGAGGAATATTGTTCATCTCCAACCTCTTTATCCTGCTATCCTTCACATGCCTTGTTGGAATCCTCACCACCTCTGCAATGTTCAACATGCCCCAAGTGACAAGTAGAGGTTCATCAAGGCCATGATGATGGTGCCTACGATGCTCTCTACTAACCCTTCTTTCTTGATGTTGGGTCGCTCTATTCCTTCTGCAGCCACAATTTGAGCCAGATGAAGAAGAAGAAGAAGACGATGAAGGGGAAGAAAAAGGAGAACTTGCTCCTCGTTGATGTCTATCATCCTTCCTTCGGTGCTCACGATCACGATTGTAATCGTGATCTACTTTGTGCCCCTTTTCTTGACTTGCTTCTCCAGAATCATTTTTGTCATTGGATCCATTTTGACCAAAACCTGGATTATGAATTGTGGTTTGTACATTCTAGTTGAGGGCTTCCTAAACAAAGTCAAAGAGAGGAGAATCACTAAAGAAGTGGTCGCCTCCATCAAATGGACCAAGTGGAGGTGAAAAAGTGTTTGATCCCTTGCCCTTCACAAGCTCGTGTTGGTGCTCTAGCTGACGATCCCTTAATCTTGGTGCTTTAGTGGGATGATAATCCCTTGAGTTGGGATCTCGCATCTTGTATTTTCCATGAAGATGTTGAATCCTGTGTTGTGTGAGCATTAGCTGGAGCATTGCTGGAATAGATTGGTTAGGTGGCAACACAATGTTGCCTTCCATATCACGCCACCGCAGCAATTCATCTTGATGCAAGATCAAGGTGAAGTCAGAACATACTCATCGGGATGAGCATATACCACTTGGTATTGCTAAGGCACCTAGACTACCCTGGGCGAAGATGGGCTCCTATGAGAAGAAGATATTTTGTGTTAATGAACTTATAGGCAGTGTGTAGTTAAGGTTTAATTTAATTATAATAATATTTTTTGTTTTTGTAAGATTTGACTCTTAGGGTTCAAACAACGAGGTTGCTGAGTTTCACTTGGTCTAGATAGCGCATGTAGAACTATAGTCCCTGGAAACGACACCAATGATGAGCGGTGAGGTACCCCTATGCCCAACCATACGAATCACAAGCGTTCACATGCGATTTGGTTGAATTTCGCAGACTATAATTACTAAGTACGCTAGAGCTAAATATTGCATGTGTGTTGTCCATTCATTGTTTTCCAGTCCCACTTGTGGAATGCAATTGTATGGTTAAGTGTGACTGAGGCATAAGATTTTTATTATTTTGTGTTTTATTGAATTACTCGCCTAGAGCAAGAATAAAAGTAAGGGTAATTAAATGCTAAGTAAACTATGGTCTAATCTAACCTAACGCAAGTAACCATTCCCACTTCCCAAACACATTCTGAACTTTGTGTAAACACTACTGGGCTATCAAACGCTAATCGTTTTTGAGCTACCAAGTGTTACACATATGTTTGAAGGGGTTGTGGTTATGTAATGAGTTACCTGATTAATTAAAATTAATTACTGCATGAGCCACATTAATGTAAATTACATGAAATCACAATATATAAATGCATAAGAAAGAAAGCCTCAAGTGTTGCAAGGAATGAATCAAAGAGTTCGTCTTTATTGCCAACACAATGATGTGTTCAAGTACATCAATGCTTGAATAAAGATCTCTTCACACTTAGAACCTTGCTGCAAACACTTAGAAAATATTCTAACTCTCAAATAAACAAACTATAAGAGTCTCAGTACTTGACTGCCATAAAACTACCCCAATTGTGTGCCCGAGCATTGTATTTATAGACCTGGGAGTAACTTTACAATATTGAATGTACGATATCACATCTTTGGCTGCGATATCACGTACTCGATATTGTGTACTCGATAATGTGGCCACTCCAATATCAATTATCAGATTGCATAACACATAATCAACTAAACTCAAAAGTTTACTATTTGTCAACTATATGCTTGATAAGATGTCACATTTTCATCAAGTATCATTTGATTTCACATTATTTTAGGATAGAAACTGGAAAATGAATGCAACTTCTTCGAGGAGAATGCACATATAGGCTATGTAGTTCAAGATATTTTGAAAATGCACAACACATTTTTTCATTTGAGACAAATATATAATATTGTAGCCAATGGTTTATATGATCTTTTCTTGCTACATCCAATGTTACTAAGCCACTTTGTTAAGTCGATATATAACTTTTATAATAGAAATGTAATGTTTATCTTACGTATCCTTTTAAGTCTTTGAACATAAATAAAAACTCACTTACTATACTTCATTCTACCAAACTTTAAAATTGGTTTATGGCTTAAAGTTTTATAATTTTACTTACAATAATATTTAGAACCCGCTACATATTTTAAACCAAGCGACCGCAACCTCCTCGCATATGGTGGCATAGACTACAAGCTTTGCTATATAGTAAATGCAATAAATCAATGAAAAGTAATCAACCTTCCCTCATTTTATAAGTTGAATTGTAGACCGGCATATTTCTTTGCATTTAAATCAAAACGAATGTACATGGTCTATAGAAACGTTCTCTTTTCATCTTCTGCATTACACGTAGCTTTAAGAATAAAGAATATTACCAAAAGATATTTGAGAAACTGAAAGCTGCGGTGCAAGAAATTAGCCTCTCATCCTAAAGTGACCCATCGTTTTGGAATATTTTTGCCCAAGCTGGTGCGGATACGAGAATATTTTGTGTCAGCCTAATAGAAGAATCTGGAGTCTGGCTCAAGAGCAGACGGAACCTCGTTGTTACACATACCTTTTTGAAGAACAAGGGGAGTCGGGTGATGCCAGTTTTTATTATTATTCCGATAAACTGAATGCCCTTGAATACCAGATTTACTTTGTTATATTGTGTGCCATTTATAAGCTCTGGTAATTTTCTTTTTTTAGAATTCATAGAATCTGAATAGTATCAGAGAGGCATGACAAACAGATAATGCAATTAAGATAGTTCTCTCCTGTTCATGGAAGACAAGAATGATTTAAATATGATGAACACTGGAATGATTGTTGTTCTTGTGTGGTTAAGCGGGTACGCAATCATTGTTTCTGGATAAGTTTGATAATTATCCGAACTCGGATATGGTATTTTTAGGCGATGCTAGAAAACTGCATCTATAATTTCATTATAAGTGTGAGATTTGTCCTATCTATTTTGGTGCGAATTTTGCTGGTAGTGCATCGACCTACTTTGTTGATGCTCTGATGAACCATTTAATTCGCTCGGATGAACCATTTAATTCCTTTCCTTTTATATCTTGTTCTTCTGTTTCTTTACCACTTATCTCTGCGGAGGGCAAATTATTTTCAAAAAATATGTTTAACTACTTGTTTTGATAAATGCTGGATTTGATTGTCATAATTACGGCTTTATCCTCTACAGTTTGAATCAGACTCCCTAGGTCTTCTTCCGCAACTCTTCAGGTCCGGCATTTAATTACTAGGCACTCTTAACCAAGTCAAAAATGCCTCTTAACCAACCAAAATAAAAACATACGATGAAATGAATAATCTTTATTTCTTTAGTTTTCTTTTTCTTTTTCTAACTTATTCCATGATTTTTTTGCAGACGATAATACTAGTTATGACAAATTGAATATTGATTTTAAGAGCATCTTCATATTGACCGAATCATGGTGTCATGTAGAACATGTAAAATCATGCCTATTATGAAATTTCACATTACCGTGTCAGAAGACCTTTGTGACGCCAAAGATATATATGAGAGGAAAGCTACAGTAATGGCCCCTTAAATTAACTACATTATCGAGGACCGGCTAAGGACAAATTCTGTCGAACACATCTCAAAGGTATCTGTAGGAATATAAATTTTTTTAACAAAGAGAGAAAAATCCAGTGCCTTCAATACGTTAAGAACAAAAATAAACATATTTCAACAGAGGGATGCAATACCAACAACTTCTTCCTGGGTCATATTTTATTTAAAATCCAAGAGGCGAGAGGTAGCCCAACTCTAAGACGTGTGAGCCTCGATTATCAATATCCTACTTTCAGGCACATATAGATTCTGTTGCTTAGGCATGCAACGCAGAAACAGAGATGCAAAGTAAACAATTCTTGCATTAAGTTTACTTGCATAGCTGTTCCTGCTGCTATGTAACAGTGAAGATTGCAATTTAGTAACACAAGCCAAATTTGCTGCAAGAATGCAAATGATAAATGACAGCATGTGCACTTGGATTTTGCATGGCTGTAATCAATTGGTCTACTTGGTATTTAAGTACCAATAACCCTACAAAACTACACCCCATTACTGTCTACAAAAATCTATCTCAAACGTATCTGCAGCCACACTTTTGAAGATCATTACTGAGGAAGAATTGAGAACTCTACTTGGTATTCAAGTACTAATAACTCTATAAAAGTACACCCCATAATCTCTTGCTGTTTATGAAACTCCATGTGGAACATCATGGCAACTATCAACCTCCCAAAGTTCCTAATGTGTGAGCTCATCTTTGCATACAAGAGAAGTGGGACATTTCGTTTGCTCTCAAAAGATGGAAAATACAAATTTGTGAGAACTCAAAAATCTCTTCAACTTCTGCTGCAACCCAAGTTTGTTACGGCCGTAGGATAAAAAAACTACTAAAACTTCTTAAACTAGTTTGACCTTTCAGTATTTTTCTTATCTCAGGGTGAAAAAGTGAACACGTTGAAGGTTGGCATCAGGTTGAATGCAGTAGGTTGACTGTAGTATATCACAAGTGTGTAGTCAGTTACACATAAGCTTCGACAGTAGCTAAACTGCAAACAAGGCTTTTAGTAAATGTGACCAGATCTTGCATGCTGAGAATGATATCCTACAGTAGCTACCGTAAGAATTGTCAAATAATTTGCAAATGAAAACGTGTCAAAGAATGTCAACGGTAAGTGCAACCATTTTATTTATGTGAAAATGTAATGGAGAAACTGGTGCTCGTGAGTAATTACAAAATGTAATTCTCTTCTACTAGGTACAAAAATGGAAATCAACTGGCAAAGTCACTGAGTAGGCTCAAGCACGAGGAACAAATTTTAGCCTCACAGAAAATAAGATTCATCAGAGATTGCATGTCAAATGGGAAGTTTGTGTACCTCCATTATGAGTACAGTTACAGGAAAATTTCATTGTAGGAATTTCAAACTGCAAAATATTCTGCCCTAGTATTCATTTAATATCAACTTTTGTTTGCATACTTCGAATTTGATGCAGCAAGAATAGTACTCATTTAATATCAACTTTTGTTTGCATACTTCGAATTTGATGCAGCAAGAAGAGCAGCTCCAATTCCTGAACCGTCTTTCGAGTGTTTTAGTTCTATTGTCTTTGCAACATCACTTCCTAGCAGCTCCACAACCGCATTTTCCATGTGTTCTCGGAAAATGTATAATGCTCAAATAAACCTCCATCGATAGCTACAACAGTTCTGCGTGCATCTGTTATTTTATCCCGCCCTATCTTTTTCAATACCCCAACTATGCCAGCTCCAGCTAACCGAGCAGCCTGCAAAGTTATGATTTTGCACAATTCAACTATGAGTTTCTGGGTCCTAAGAGGAACATTTGAAACCTGAAAGTTGCATAATATGAAAATATTGTCAGAAATGTTACACACCAAGAAGTGCAACGGCTACCGAGTCACTGGATCAAATGAATGTGTGCCAATGAGACTTTGCTTACCCCAAACACTTTCTCAAGTGTTGTCGCCACTATTTTAAGGTTATGAGTCTTGTCACCATGCATCACAGACATATTTGGTGTCCTGCATAGGATCCATGAGAAGGAATTTTATAAACAGTACCATGCTATTCAATCTAGAAAGAGCTCTCACAAAAAGGTTTATGTTCTTACGTCAAAATGTAAGGCTTTCTAAGCTGTGCAGGTGTAGTGTCGCCAAATAGTGCAGCTTCTTCTGCCAATTTCAAGAGTACTCTTCTTGTAATTTCTCCCAAGTATAATCCAGAAACTAGCTTTTCAAAGATCTATACATGATGAATAAAAGAAGAAATCAAACATTAGCAATTATAAAAGCATTTTAGGAATATTCAGATTTGCCTGGCTACAACAACGATTAAAAGAAATCTCATTTACATGATCACCAGGGTTAACACTCTCAACATCAAGAGCAATATCAAATTCTGTTACTGGTAGATGAATAGACCAGAATTTCCCCATTCTGTGTTGATAACCTGAAAGTTTGTTTTCCATAATAACAGCTTAATGTATTATTCATGGATTTAAATTTCAAACATTTTTAAAATCATTTAACTTACCATGTAGCCGGATTCTGTAGGAGGACCATGCAATTTTGGGATTGCATTTGCATCCTCCACGTAGCAAGCATTTGTTCCAGCTCCAAAAATTATAGCAACCATGACATCATTGTCATGAAACCGTCCACCAGCAAGGGTGCCCACAGTATCATTCACCTGGGTTCATTTTAAAATCTGAATAAGGA
>MNCI01013254.1:252458-264152 GCA_015680685.1 Gnetum montanum
GCATGAATGATAATGAGACTGTCAATAATCTTATTGGGTTAGCCAAAGCATTTTGTTGTTTACCCAGCCCAAAATGGTTTGCAACTTGTGAAAGCAGCATGCAAATTAGTTAATGTCCAGATTGTGTTAGTTTGTTCTTGAAATCCATGGGTTCTGACATGGCATTCCAAAATTTGATTAGCCTTCATACAAACAAGTTAGACCTTAGCTTAGAATGCAATCTGGAAAATACTTCTTATAGCAAGGAATCTAAACTAAAACTGAAGCCTTTTTATTGGAGATTATTTAGTTTCAGGCATTTCTGCAACAACAAAACTTATTCTTAGATACAAGGAAATGAGTATTCTGAAAGGTACATTCTTTTATTGTTACAATAGGTGCAGTATTTAGTTTAACAAATAGCAATTGATGTTTTAAAACGTTTTAAGACAATAATTAGAGCCATTGTTACTGATGAACTTATGCATAAATTAAGATGGCATATCCTATTAAGGGGTTCTTGTTCCTTTTGCCTCATCTATATGGGGTAGAGAGATACAAACCGGAAAGTACCATGAATATGGTAGATCTTCAGAATGTAAATTATAAAAGAACTTACCGTTTCCACAACTGAGAAACCCTAGAGTGCCCGAACTAATTGCAGTTTGATGCACTGGAAACGAGAACGTAAAACCAAGCTCTCTTTCTCGGCCATGCTCTATACGGAATTTCTCTCCTTCACTCTCAACAAAGTTTGCTAGCTTTGAAACAATGAAATCAAACAAATCCTGCAACATATTCAAACATAATAACCCTCAGCTTTTTTTAACACAAAATGACTATGTGAATGACAGATATTTGAGAAACTGAGAAATTTTAATAGGTTGGAGGAAACCCATTTTATGTATTTGATGGATTTGGTACATACAGCATGAACTTGGAATACATATTCAACGTAATGAGCTAACCTTGTTGGCATAGTTTTGAACAAGAACTTAGAACTGACCTTTTCTGATCCCACCATCAAATCTTGAGGAATCGTGGCTTGTGAAAACTCTTCCGCAGCAACCCCTTCTTTTCCATTTAATTGAACTCTAAGAACTCAAAAATTGGTCCCCCCAAGGTCCAATGCAGAGAAGAGACCTTTTCATTTGTGTCTGGAGAAGATTAGATTATGTACACATTTGCAGAAAATTCATCTGTGCTATTCATCTCTAGATGTGCATTTGAATTCACCAAAAGTAAATGATTATGAAATTTTCAAATTAACGTATCCAAAAGAACATGAAATATAAGCAGGTTGTAATGTTTCTATTTAAAAAATAAATAAATATTACTGTCATGTCTAACAAAATGAAACTCAACTACATAATATAGATTTTCATGCACAGTCACAAGCTTAATTTGAAGTTGAATACAATCTACAATTTAAAAAATCTGATTGAAAAAATGTTTCTGTCATCTAGTTTCACAGGATTAACACTTTCCCTGAATTTATCTTTCCCTGAATTTATCGAATTCAGTTTTCAATAATAAACGGTTTGTTCTTGCTGATTTAATGTCTTGCTGATTTAATGTCTAACTGAACAAAAGAGAGTTGGTATGAAACCCAATTAAATATACCACACCGAGTTCCTCCTCTACTTTGGTTTTTCAAAATGGCTGTGATCCCCTTAAAGGAGAATTGTAAAAATACAGTCGTGCAACAAGCTTTATTTTTTAAAATGTTTTAAAAAATAAAAAACAAAAGATGCTGATCCAATCATTAAGATCTCATTATGTACTTGCAAATCATATTATAATCCGTTCCTCGAGTATCTTGAAATGCCTCCGGCTTCTCCTCGTATTATAATCCGTTGCGCCCGACTATGTGTGTTCCAGAAATGTTATTCGTTGTTTTTTCCGGAGAAAATTTGAGTCGTATTACCGCATTCTGTTGCGATTTCGATAATGAAAAACATGATCACGAGGGTGAAAAGCAAATGGACTTTCTCCGGTTTCAGTTTCTTGCTTACTTTTGCTTCCATGGGTGTTTCTCAGGAATGCGGAGGCCCTCCTGGAACAAGTCGCAGGCAATTCAGCAGGTGCTTACGCTAAAGAGCCTGTTCAGGAGCCGCAGCAGCAACAACAGCAGGAAGAAGCGAACGAGCAGCAACGGAATCACCTGGGCGCCAAAAATAACGCCACAGAAACTTGCGAGAATCTTCGTCTGTGCACTCTGACGTTTCCCAGGATCGACCCCGCCTTCTGCCCTGTGTAAGATAGAACGCAACGTAACCCCTTGCTTTTGCAGCAGAAAAACACATCAGGCCAAATCTCGGAAAAAACTATTTTATTGCACCATGGTTTCGTTGGTTTACAGGTCGATTTTTTTCATTTTGAGTTTTTTTTTTTTCATTTTCAGGATGATGCGGCGGACAAAGATAAAGAAACGCAGCAGGACGCGTGCCGGGTTGGGGATGCATCACTCGGGCAGATTCCGTCGCCGTTGTTGATCCGGCTGTCCAAGGAAACCAGGAAAAACCACGTCCATTTCCACAACCACGCAAATTCTACGGCCCTGAACCAAGCAGCTGCGGCCCATGAAAGTTCAAGGTATATTACTAAATTGTGTGTATACGGTAGTGTAATTTTTGTGATTGTTTCAGATCGGAGCCCAAGGCTCCGTCTGCAGCAGCACAATTGACAATATTTTATTCCGGCTCCGTGAACGTCTATGAGAATGTTCCTGCGGATAAGGTAAGAGATTGGATGCTGGTGTTTCTGCTCTGGTTCTGTGACGTTGGCTGTGTATTTTTTTGTTTTTTGTTTGGTTAAATGTTGCGGATTTTTCCTCAGGCAAGGGCTGTAATGCTAATGGCGGCCGCAGCAGCCGGTGAAAATCAGACTCCTAATGGGTTTTCGTTGCCCGGCGTGTACCAGAACGGTGCCGGAGTCGGACCGGGAATCCGGTTCATGCTCCATCCGTCAGCCAATGCAGATCCGGCGTACAACGGTAATGCTACGAACTAACCGGTTTTTTAATGAAAAGTAAAATGCAAATGCTATAAGCTATTCTCATCACCTTCGATCTCAAAACGGTGGATGATATGAACACGTAATTTTCAATATTTTGCCGGGCTTTTAATATTTTAGTGTGACCTACCGAGATTCAACCTGATTTTCAGCGAAACCATTTCCACATGATGCAGTTTCTTAATGTGAGCCGGAATTGTTCATGGTTTTTCTTCATGCTAACAAATACATAAGATTTTAAATATGAAAATAAAATACAATAATACGTGTTGGCAAGGCCATTTATAGGTTTTTTAATATTAGCGAGGGAGTTTTGTGGTTAGCCTATGATAAATGGGATAAAGGCGCTAAGATGATGAATATTTTAATTTAGTTTGCATTTTGCTAAATATTTTGTAAGGTAGTTTTAGTATAATCTGTTGTAATTGAAACTTATCAAGAGACCATTTCAGCGCTCTTTCTATGAACTCACTCCATTGCATTGGATTTATTTACAGATGTTTAGGAATCATTACGAATGATATCTCATTGGTTACTGCTCACGCACTGTTCTCAATGCTCACGCTAAACTGGTCCAACAGACACTTGAAGTACAAGACAGTTAAATTAAACAGTTTCAATCAATTATCTTCTTGTATATTATATACCCGTTTACATCATTTTTACGTCTTTTGCGGTTCAATATTGACATGAAATTGAAAAGGAAGTTCTATTACGGCTATACATAGCAACAATAGGATTAAACATGTGTTAAACCTGCTACATCGTTTGAATATGGTGCGATTTCTGCGCTTATTTTTCAAAATACATGCACTTATTTGAATTCCGGTGAACGTGTAACTGAATGGTTTTTGGACCCGGAGCAAAGGAAGTTGTAGCATAAAATCGTCTCCTCGTTAATTTCTCCTAAAATATTTCTCGTAATTTTTGTTAAAAAATTCATTGCCTGGTGGGAATTTTTTTTTTATTTTACAAAATCGCTAAAACAGAGTTAATCTGCCGACCAAGTCGAGAGTTAATTGTAGTTGAAGGTTCTTTTTATTTACCCCTTGAAATATCATATGCTATCATTGCATATGGTAATTGTAGTTTCAGATTCTCATAACTATATTGAGTCAACCGGCTGAACCCACAATTCGTGTGGGATAAACACTTGTTTAGTTGGTTAGTTAGTTGTGTGCGCGCCATAATGCAGGCGCAGGAGCACAAGCGGCAGGCAGGCACCGCGACAGATTAGCAAAGTGGATGAAGTGACCCGCGGGGTTGGGTAACCGCAAAATACGCTAAATAGCCTGAACCAACATGGTTTTCAGCCAGTCATGATGCTGGACGCCGACGAGAGAGTACGGATACCGTTCAAAGTATGAAATTTGGAGAAATTTTAATACTTAAAGTTAATCACAAAGCATGGTGCAGGAAAACATTCATGCCACGAAAAACAAAAAAGGAAGCATACATGGTATACACTTTTCGCTATGATATTGTATATTTCTTGCGATGATGGATTTTTGGCTTAGAGGTGTAATACTAATGTGGATGTATGATTACTTCCAATTCCAATTAATGAACTGCTAATGAACTGTGGTAACAACTCTTATCATGAAGGAAAAATACGATATTTATTTTATAAACGTGTAATCCATATAAGCCATACGTGTGCTATGCTTTTCTTTAGAGAGGTGAGTTATTTATTACTTTTTACAATAAGTTGTTAAGGAACTCAAACAAAGCATCAATTCTTAGTTACTTCGTTGAAACTATATTTATTTTCCATAACATAAATGTATGGTGCCATAGATCTTTTTTGTCCATAGTTATAAAATCTCTTGTTTCAATTTCAACGTCACTAAACTAAGCCTATGAGATTTTCATCACCATGTTAGTCATAAGAGAACCAATATTTGAATTTAAATTGCCTTTTATGTATTCTAATTAAAATACTTTCTTGCCTTTCTACATTTAACCTTAATTTTGTTAACCAACATGNCAAAAATGTTTAGCATGAATATTAAGTGTGTAGGGTATGATTTTTGTAGGTAATAAAGGACAAATGATAGATTNATGATAGAAAAAAGATTTTTTCTACTAATCAATTTGCGCAAAATATATTAGTATTAATAATTCCAAAGTCCATTAATCATAAAACTAAAATAATAGGTTCATTACATCTACGTAGATTGGGAGGATTTTAAAGTAATTACTTTGTACAAAATGAGCAATAATGAAGCTTGAGTACAACAAATTGCATCATTAAGATATTGCCCTAGTACTAATCATTATATATTAAATAATTTATATAAAGTTCTATATGCAATACTTCATTTGCATCCAAAAATGTTAGGTACATAACACTCCAATAGAATCTATCATTTGTCCTTTATTACCTACAAAAATCATACCCTACACACTTAATATTCATGCTAAACATTTTTTTCATCAATTGGTTTTGGGTCTAAGATAATGTATATAATTTTACTCTTACAATTCTAATCAATATTTTTAAGATCTTATTTTTGATAAGTAAGATTATCAATACATCAAGTAAGAGTTTTTTATGAAGTCAAGATGTAATATGTGCCACACAAATTTCTAGGAAAATGAACTTCATGTAAAGAATTTGTGGACTCTAGATTGGACATGTGGTTAATTTTGTTGTTGTCTCTTAATGAGCATGAATAGATCCTCAACACCAATTCAAAGCCAGCTTTGTAGAGTAAGTTTAATCCATGTCTGTTGTGATTGCTCTTAAATATTGAAGATGAAAATACTAAAAAGATGCTATAAATTCTTTAATTTGTGAAAATGTATTTATTTTTAACTCCTCATGTGAAAAGCTAGGAAACTACTTGTAGAGGTTCTCTATCAAAAAATGTTTTTTAGGCAATATTTTACATAATAAAGACCATTTATTTAATTAATTTAAAATGTCAAAATTTTTTTGAATAAGTGATAAAACATTTGATATAAAGGACTACGATATCGTGGCTAAATATATAATGTAGTGGGCCATGTTCATGCACATAAATAATACGTTTTTTTGTCAACCCTTAGGAAAATTTTTGTAGTTTGTTTTCATGAACTTAGAGTAGTTGTGAATGTCTGTAATGTGGTGAATTATAATTCTACAACATCTTTATTCGAGTGGATTGTTCATAGACACAATCCATGAACAAAAATAAAGATCGAGATTGTTCTTCATCTTTACAACATTTCACATAGGATAGAATTACATTTCCATTCATTTACTTTTACTTTATCGTTTACATTTCCTAAGTCATTTACTATTACCATGTTTGTTAATATAGGCAAAATAAGTATGACTAGTTTCAAGCGTAAAATGTAGTTTCTTAATAAGCTAGTAGTGACTTGATTATTTAGTGGTAAAGTTACTTAGTAATTCTAGTAATAATTACACTAGCCTAGGATGTGTACGATAAGCTAGGACTTGATGCTTATCGCCAATAGGATAGAATAAATTTATATTTTCAATGTCTTTAGTAATAAACTTCATATTCATATTTACCATTTTTACCCTTAGCATACTTAGAGACAAAAACACATCAACTAATCATATACCTCAAGGAAAGTTAACCCATATATTTTGCACTTTGCTAACTCTAAGTGAGAAGATAATGATTGCAGACTTACCATCAACTCACTAGTACAGTTACCTTATCCATCAAGGGATTACGATTTGGTCATGCATTAACACTTGTGACTTGTATGGTTGAGTGTTGGAATTCTCTATCACTCATCATTGATGTTGTTATCGAGGATGTATCAATGTTTGTTAGTTAGTTGATTTTAACATAGTTTGCTATATCAAGTATTGTTAAGCTTATCTTTCACACACTTAGAATAATTTTTGAAAAACACATTCATGAATGTTAACAGACTTTTAAAAAATGGCTTCACACATAAAGTAAAAACTCCATCTCCCATTGATATTAATGAAAGTAATGATAGAAATCATAATGAAGAAAATTGGAGTGAACTGATGCAAAGAAGAATATCACATGCTCATACTGATTCTTATTATCCTGACTGTACACTTATTTTCTATAGGATGACTAGTTTAGATGGAGATACTTCCAATGTAACATTATATTGCTACCTAATCATTCAACATTGTTTATGCTCTAAGCAACTCTATTGAAATCAAGTCTTCGCCATGCCTAAGAAGGCTACCAAGTTACCAAGAACATGACAAGGCCATACTAACTAATAGAGGCCTAAGCATGAAGAGATGTTATTATAGCAGCAACATTTGAACAAGAGAAAGGAAAAAAGGCACCACAAACAAGCATCCTTATAGAGAAGGTATATATACCACAAAAAGTTGAGAAGTCTCATCATTCTCATAGATCTAGTTCTCAATCATTCTCATAGTTTTGTTTATAGGATGAAGTCTAGAGCCATTGCAAGGGTGCACCTCATTACAATAGCAAATCACCATGTGACCTCAATAAGCAAGATTCGATGAGTTTGTCCCGCTATGTTAAGAGTACTTGTACCATTTCTCTCCCCCTAACACCAACCCTTGAGCCCAACACCATAGCTTGATTATAGCCCTTCATAGCTCAAGAAATGATGTTAACTCATGTTTGCCACTCATACACTATAGCCATATAATATATGTTTAGCATGCTCCATCCTCTAGTCCACTTGAATGTAACACAACTTATTTAGTGGGAAAACCATTAAGTCCATCGAGTGTAACACATCTCATTCAATGGGATAACTCTCAAGTCCATTAAGTGTAATGCAACTCACTTAATGGGAAAACTATGTAAAACTGCCCTTGGCAATGAAACCCGATGAATGTTTCACCCCTTAAGAAAAAAGATGGAAAGCAAATTACTAAGAAGCTAAATGGTGAAAGAATCCTCAAAGCCCAATGGCCAAAAAATTGTTAGAGCAAACTAGTTGGTTTCTCAAAGGCATTTTCCGAGCAACTAACACTTCAAAATGTGTCAGTGCAACAATATGGCCATGGTGGCAACACTTGGAATGCATTGTTAGCATCCATAACCATATCCATAATTATCACTACCATTCCTCCATCATAGCCTAATCCCCATCATCACAAGAACTCTTTAACATAGTTCCACATGACTAGATCAAGTTCAGAAAGGGGACGTTGATGGTGGACTTGTAGTGGTGTTTTGTATTCTTTGTTGGTGCCTCTCGGGTCAATCCTCCAAACACCAACAAAGAGGGTCCAACGAAAAGCCAACCAAATTTGCATGTTAAAACCTTTATAATCCCATCCCATAAAACCTGAGGAGATATTGTATTGTAAATGCAAAGGTTGTAACCCATAAATGGACAATCTCACATGTTTCATAGTTTTGAAGCTGAAAAATGCTTCATAAGTGATCAAATCCTCATTCCCCAAGTGAAAAGAGTCACCTAGTATCTATATTTGGGCTTGATGGAGTTAAAATGCCTTTTGAAATGCTAAAAATGGCAATTTAATGGGATTTATGGGGGGTATACACCTCCCTACGTTAACACATCCCTTGTAGGGGGATAAGCCAGCTAAGAAACTTTAAGATCAGCATGGAGGAGTGCAAGGGGGAAAAACTCACCTACCCCCAACATGGAAAGGGGTGAACTAGCTTGGAGGGGTTAACATTCACCCCCATTGTTGACTTTCCATGCGCCCTCAATGTTGACACTCTTCCCGTAATGAGAGGAGGTTAGCTAGCTAGGAGATAAGGGATCTAATAGCATGGAGGAGGTAGATGGCTAGGATGCATGGGGGGTGAACTGCACCTATCCCACCACCCCTCCTCCCCTCTTGAACATGGCAACTAATTTTTAGAAATTTGGTAGTAAATTTGTAACCAAACAATTAACAATTTGGCAGCCAATCAGTTAGCCATTTGTAGCACAAATCATGGACATGATCCTATAAAAACCACACTTTGGCATCATGTCAAGATTCCACACTTTTGCAATTCAACACCCTTGGCATTTTGGAATCCAAGAGCTTTTGCTTCCTTAGCAAAAATGTAGCTTCTTTGTGCCTAGCAACATGGAACCCCTGTAACTTGTTACCCCCTATTACTCCCCCAGTTGGATCTATGAGCTTTCGATGTCAACATTGCCCCCTGGGATCATCAAATCCCAACATGGTGCACTTTGGCCACGCCAATCCTTCATATTTCTATAATCCCTAGCATCAACTAATGCTATATATCTAAGGAGAAGACAAAGGAGGTTCAATAACATTAGGAGTGGAAAAGATACTAAATCATGAAGTTGATTATGGCTTCAATGAACTCTAAACCCCTACCCAAGTGAACTACCCTTTGCCCCCCTTCTTAAGCACCAATTTTGTACACATCTTTGAACTCATTCTGTGTCTATTTAATAACGTTTATGATTTCATTTTGTGTTCAATTTCATAAATAATTATTATATTTTGAGTGCATCATTTCATAGATTTGCATATTTTTATACTTTTGTTACACCCCCATTTTGCATCCCTTAAGTCCCTGGGTGATCTACCGAACCATCCAAGGCACTCTAAATTCCATTTTTCTTGTAGAGGCCCTAAGGGATTTGGGGTTGAGGTTTCCTATGACTAAGACTCCTTAGTTTCTTTTGGTGATTGAGATTTTCTATTACAATAAACTTAAAATCCAAGAACCACATGAAACACCACAAAAATTTGCATATTATAGTCAATTTGTATCATGTAGCTTTCACCTCATGAAACCCAAGGTAAAAATTTATTGTAAATGTGAAGATTGTAATCCATGAGAGGTAATCTCACATATTCCATACTTTTGGGGCTGAAAACTTCCTCATAAGTGGTCAAAGCCTCATCCCCTAAGTGAAAAAAGTCACCTAATGTCTATATTTGGTCTTGGAACTCAAAATTACCTTTTGGAATGTCACAAATGACAATTTGATGGGTTTAATGGGGGTATACATTTTTCTATGCTAGAAACACTTACAGGGGGTAAATCTCACCTAGCCCTAGTGTTGAGGAGTGGGAGATTTTCCCTCAGCTTGGAAACTCCCCCCACCCCCACACCACACCCCCCCCCAAAAAAGCATGAAAACTACATGTCCCCAACATGGAAGCCACAAAAGCGAAATTTCAAAACTGCATACACTACAACGTTAACCAACCACTTCAACAAGGATGGCGAAAGGCTCAGCATGGAATACCCATATCCAATGTGGAAGGTGTGCCCTTGTTACTATTTATAGTAAATAAAATGACCATGGGGGCAAGGCACTTACTATATATAGTAACCCCCTGAATTTGGGCATGCATCTCACCTATCTTAGGTAGAAATTTATAGGAACTTAGTAGCCAATTTTTAGCCATTGTGTGGCCAAATTATAGTCATTTCATAGCACCATTCATGGTCTAAGACCTATAAAAATTAGCCTTTCCACACTTTCTGGCAATCCCATACTATTAGCATTGGTTCTAGAATTTTTGAATAATATTAGCAATTTTTGATAATCCCATGCTTTGACATTTTCAAGTACTCAAGAGCTCTTATAATTTCCCATGTTTGCATTCTCTTAAACCCTAGTGTAGAAGAATTATAGCCTTGATACTTGTCAACTTTTGATGTCACTGTTGCATTTTTAGGACTCCCAACCCCCAGCATGGTGCAATTTGGCACCAAATTTCTCACTTTCCCAACTCCCAGTAGTGACCAACATTATAGATCTGAAGTAGCAACAAAAGAGGCTCAATAACATCAAGAGTAGCAAGACATCCAGATCATGGAGTTGAACACATTGACTTCAACAAACCCTAAACCCCTGCTCAAGCAAATCCTCCTGTTTCCCTCTCAAGCACACTTTGTACATAATCTCTTAACTCTTCTTTATCTTATTCTTTGTAAAATAAAGTTTACAATTTTGGTTTTTGTTCAAATTAAATTTGACACTTATGTTTAGTTCATTTGTATTACTTTGATTTGCAATCATATTATTTATCTTTTTATACCCTTTTCAAAGTTCCTAGTTAATCAACCGAACCAGCCAGGGCATCCTAAATCCCATTTTTTTAAGGCCCTAGGGATTCAGGGTTAAGGCTGCTGCATCGGACCCATCGGTCTTTCAACAATCAATTTTTCCAATTACAATAATTTTCTTGGCACTAGAAGAAGGACCTCTATTCACTTTCTATGTCTAAATCAATTTTCCCTATTTCCAACATTGCCTTCTATTGCAAAACTTTGTAATTTTAACTGTTAAAACCTTCAAAACCCAATGTTGCAACTCATTCCTCCTACAATCAAAGCCCAACATGGAAGTTGTAGGTGTTTGGATTTCCAAGATTTTCACAATAGTTGTTATGAATTTCAAGGCCAACGTTGGCATCCCACCAAAACCTTAAAAACATCAACACTACCCCTTTCCCCTATGACCAAAATTGTAGTGTGGAAGTTGCAGGTGATTGGGTGTTGGCTTTTAATAACAATTGCTATGAATGTTTCAACCCAAAGCCAATGTTGATACCTTTTCCCTTCTTTTCTTTTTTGCTGTCAATTTCTTCTAGTTTCCAAAGTGGGTGGTAAAAACTTTCAAAAACCATCAAATTTTTAAATGGTAGCTTGCCCCCATCTTTCCAAACTAAGAAAATTGGCAACATGCTAAAACCAATTTTAGTGAAAAAAACACTAACTTTCCACTTTGGTTTTCAACCTTTCCCCCATCAAC
>MNCI01013254.1:264292-289355 GCA_015680685.1 Gnetum montanum
TAAAATTTACTTCTATTTTATCATTTATAGCCTATTTTAAGCCATTGTCAACACTATATCCATGTCTTTCCAACAATCCACCAAGTTGCCCTTCACCCTCATTGGTGAAGGTCCTAGCCAACAAGCCATAAGGGTCTATGACCCCAAAGACCTTATCATCATTGAGTGTAGGCGATCTTTAAGAGTTAGAGGAGAAAGTCCTAACTTTGTGACCATAAATAAAGATTGTTACTACTACATTTGTGCCAAAATGTAGGCTAGCCTCCTAATTCCATGTGTGGAAGCAAAGATAAAAAGGAAGTTTGAGCTCATACATTGATATGGGAAGGAGTGTGTTCCTTTCCCATATGATTAAATATCCCTCAATGATATCTATGTGGGTATCATGGCTCAATTGATTGCGATGGAGAAGGAATATGACAAGAATAGTTTAGAGGAACAACAAGAATAGGAGGATGAATTTAAGGAAACATTTGAGCCCAAAAACATCTTCGGAGGATTGTTCCAACAAACATCTCCCAAGGTCACAGTGCCTTCCTCTAAAACCTTTGTTTTCCCCATGGTCATGGTGCCACCATCTTCCACTCCCTCCTACCCTNTACCCACATAGATATCATTGAGGGATATTTAATCATATGGGAAAGGAACACACTCCTTCCCATCTCGATGTATGAGCTCAAACTTCCTTTTTATCNTATTTTCATGACCAAAAATCTATTAACTACCCATGTGGAATCCACCATAGGACCCCAAGCAACATAGGGGTCACACATCCCATTTATCTCGTTTGTGCCGCAAGCACCTACACAAGCATCCTTGTTTTTTTTTTTGGTCCACAAGCTATAGCCATAACGCAACCATTCCCTTCTATATTACAACCCATAGTGAGGCCACANATATAGTGTTGACAATGGCTTAAAATAGGCTATAAATGATAAAATAGAAGTAAATTCTAGTGAATGGAATTAAAAAAAATTAAAAGGAAGCAAATATGGATAAAAATAAAGTACTTACTATAATTAGTAAGTGGGGGTAAGGGGGTTTATCCCTTTACCANTGGTCCCACATTTGAAACTTCCTCTAGGTGTCCCTATTCCCTAATTTAGCAAATATAATGGAGAAGCTGACCCTAATGCTCACCTTATAACCTTTAGATCCAAATTCTTACTCTTACAGCCATGGCCTCATACCATCATGAGGATTTTTCCCATGTCCTTAATTGAAAAAGTGCTTGATTAGTACCATGCTTTACTTAGAGGATTCATATCCTCTCTTGAGGACTTGATAGCCTAGTTTGTCAATCACTTCAAGTATAACTTGAAGCCAAACACCATACTTGACCAACTCATGAAGGTTAAGCAAGGATCCCTAGAACCTGTGCAGAAGTTTATTTAATGATGGAATGGACTCCTAACTGAAATACCATAGCCTATAGCCAAATCCCACCATATAACCATATTCAAGGAAGTCTTTAATGAATTTATCAAGGCTAAGCTCTACTACCTTGGCCTATGGTCTCTCAGCTAAGCATTTTCCCAAACCAAGAATATAGAGGATGTTGTGAAGGCCAATTATGATTTGGCCTATGTAGCATATAAAAATTAACATACACTAAGAGACAAGGAGAAAGGAAAAAAATCAACATTTCCATAGCAACTATGATCAAAGAAGAAAATACCACAAACCAAGGGCCAAGGGCCAACCCACCCAAGGTTCCCACTAATGACTACAATGACTGATCATCAACCTCTATGGCCACTACATTGACAACAACAAGATCCAATGTTGAAAGAAAGGATAAGTCCAAAGACACTACGCTATCACTAAAACCATTAGAGCTATTAGGCTAACTTTTGATAAGTGGATGTATTTAATATAAATATATGTCTAAAGCTTCCCAAAAGAAGCATGATAGGCTCTATGAAATAGCCAAAGGCCCCACTAGAGCAATGAAAGATTACCCACAACTACCTAAGTAATTCAAGTTAGACTGCTTCTACCATTATCACCAACTACTTGCTCATGACATAGAATTCTGCCTAGCACTAAAGGATGGCCTACAGAGGATGATATACAGGGGGAAGCTAGTCTTAGATTCTTCCAACTCGATTAGTTGATGCATGTCTACAAAGACCCATTGAATGCTAACGACAGCTCTTACATTATTTTAACATTCAACATTGATGATGATCAGAAAGCCTCAAGAGAACCATTTATGATCCAAGTATCCCCTTGTGATGAAAGGTCTTCTTCAGCTTCCACCAGCTCAAGATCCCCCTTCATCATAAGAGTACCATCAAAAACGCCTTTGAGGGAACCTTTTATCATCAAGGTGCCCCAACCTAACACAACCTAACTAGCCATAGCCCAACCAACTGTACAATGACCTCCTATGATGGCTAATGCTACCACCTCTTCTTCACAACCAATGAATAACAACTAGAAAACTTTAACTAAGCAAAAGAAGAATCATAAGCAAAAGCCCAGCAACAAAGGTAACAAGTAGATGGAGGGACGAAAGGAAGTGGGCCTACCAAAGCCCACTCCCATTTCAACTATACCCATAACCTCCTCTATCCAACCTACTCCAACCAACAAGTCATAAAAGGACACCAAAGCTCATAACTAGAATAAGAGAAAAACCCCCAACAATAACCACAACCTAAAGAAGTTCACATTTTTGGGTGCATGGATGAAGTAAAGCACAATCGGGGAGACAAGCCCATGGCTAATAATAAAAACTTCCTTGGTGCAATTGACCAAGTTAGGAAATCCCTCAAGTATAAGAATATAACTCTAAGCTTGTACAATAGGATCATGACTTCTGCCATACATCGTAAGGCATTAGTCAAAATGTGGACTTCCATCCGTATTAGTGAGGACATCCCTACTAACAAGGAATCCATCCATGTAGTAATTTTCCCTCCCTCACCAAGAAAGAAGAAGTTAAGGAATCCATCCTTAGTATTGTGTGATAGCAAAGTCAAGGTTAATCCCTAAAATGGTGAAGTGGCTAGGGCTCCTCTATTCATAACACTATGTGTAGGGTAGTTTAAAGTACATCAGGTGCATGTTGATGATGGAGCCACAACTAATATCATTCCATGCACCATTGTTGAATGCTTAGACCTAACTAAGCAACTACAGCCTACATCAATAGCTACCCTCAAGTCTTTTACAAGATCTAGGGTTCTGATCAAGGGGTCCATCTCCTTGGATTTTGTGGTAGGGGAGTAATTCCCCACAACCGCTAAGTTCTTCGTTGTGGAGGAGATACCATGGTTCAACCTTATCTTGGGAAGACTGTGGTTAGCTCAATTACAAGTCATGTCCTCACCCATCCATCGAGAAATTTACCTTCCTTATGAAGAAGGTGAAATCATAATCCACAATGATAACATGATTTCCCTAGCTATCAACAATGTGAACATAGAGTAGGGGTGTAAGGTGGAGGTTCAAAAGGACACTCCTGGTTACAAAGTCCTTCAACCCAAGAGAGAGCAATGACCCAATGATGACAATGATAAGCAATGAGATGCATTATGGGATGAACTCCCATTTAACATCTTCAGTGAAGGTAATGGTGAAAAAAAACTTGTGCAAAGTAGACCTTACCCATTCCCTAATCTTTCAAAGATTAGGAAGAATCTACACAAGTGAATTGTACATTAACCTTCCTGTGATCTTATAACCAAATGCACCAATAGCCATGTTGCCTGATTTGTTATATCCTTTTATATACTTTGTTTTACTCTTTATGCATGTAGCCTAAGTTTCTACTTTCATTTCCATTTTTACTTATTTGCTTTTACTCATGTTATGGACAAGTTGAAAGCCTTAAAAAACATTAAAACATAAAATCATAAAAAAAATATAAGTTTCTTTTCCATCATGGTCCTTCATGGCCTTAAACTAGCAAAGATAATCACACAACATAGCCTGCTATGGACTTAAACTAGCAAAGATAATCACACAACACAGCCTAATATGGCCTTAAACTGGCATCACAGTTTGCTAAGACTTCAAATTGACAGCATGGCCCACAATGGCCTAAAATTTCCAATCGTCTCTTTTATGATGTTCTTAGTTAGCCTATTATTGCATCCATTAGCCATCTAATTCTATAATCAAAATTGTCCACATAGCCATTTACAACATTTACTAGAAAAATATAGATAGCCAAAAATAAAACCAAAATTTTAAATTTTAATTTAAAGTGTGCATAAAATACATAGCCATGACCACACTGTGGAAAAAATATTAAAATAATAATAATAACCATCTATAACGTAGTCTTGGCTAACATTAGTCATCAACATGAAAATAAAAGTAATATAGCTAACAAGCTTAAATGAGCAAATGAAGGATGCTAAAGGGCATCTAGAGGAGGAAGTCATGGATCATCTCCACCCTCACCACTAGGGCCACCAATGTCTCTTAATTCCTGAAATACAACAACACATAGCCAATCAGTAACCAATAGCAAAAACCATAAACAAAAAACTAAAAATATAAAACATAAAATATATCAAACCTTAAGGGATTTTGACTCCATAAACTCCAAGGGTAGATGTGGAAGGCCTTCCTCCAAACAATGGAGGATCTAGTCCTCCATCATGTTGATTCAATCAACATCCCCAAGATCAGTGCCCAAAAGGATGCTAGTCCTATCTATCGCAGTCCAAGTAGGTGGCTCCCAAGTAATAACAATCATAGAAGTCTTTCTTGCAATAGTGGTAATTTGAGGAGTAAAGCTAATAAGCACTCTTCACTTGAATCCCCTGGATGAACAACTCTCTCTTGCATCATTCAACTAACTCCTCCTTAAGCCACTTGAGGTAGGCCCCGTAATCTACCTTGTACTATCACTTGTGAGCCTTTTGTTTCTTACCCCACTTTAGAACCTAAACACAGTGATCTTTCTAGTCCTTAACCTTTTGGAAGATGAGGTCCATCTACATCTATTATTCCTCTATCTTCCATAAGATTGCTACTTTGTCTTGAATGGTGTGCCAATGGTGGGCCCACATGATCTCCTTAGTTTTTAATTCCCCTAAGTTAGCCACTTGGGCTTCCACAAAGGCCTTGCGGTCTTGAAGATCTCTAATAGTATCCTCCTATCATTGAGTCTTCTCCCTTAAGGCCATAACTTCCTCCCATAGGGATTCATTAGACCTCTTTAACTCCCATGAAGTTTTTGCACATGATATTGCTAGATCAATGGTAGTCTTTTACAACTTCAAGGATATACTAGATACATTAGAGAAAAGCTTAGGCAAGGAGTCAACCTTCGTGTCTCACCTGGGATCCCACTCCATAGAAGGCACTACACAAGCATGAAATACAACCTAAGATAGCCATAACACAAACATAGCCTATAACATAGCAAAAAAATAGAGGCATATTTAAAAATTCCTTACCTATATTAAATGTAACCTATTGCAAATTAGTTGATGATGTACTTAGCCATCCCATGCATGAACTCCACCTTGTCTGGGGTCTCCACCTATGGTTTCACATAAAACTTAGGGGCAAGGGGCTAAACTGGTAGCATAGGAACTACTATAAGTATAACAATCATAAAATAGTTAGGATGAAAACCAAAATTAAGCCATAAGATATAACAAAAGCATTAAGGCATTAGCATACTTGGCTCCTTCTCCTCTTTCTTTGGAATTACAATAGGTGATGTACCTAGCACCGCCTCATCAAACAAGGCATCTAGATCATTTATATCTACATTGGCAAATCCTTTAGCCTTAGGTTGCTTTAGGAGTGCCTCTTCTACATGCCTTTGTTCTTCCTCTGTGGTAGCTTGGACTACCATAACTTGACACTTGTCCACAATCATAGAACATAGAAAATTAGTTAACACATGAAACCATAACATAGTCATAAAATTTAAAACATAAAATAGTAGAAATTAAATAAAGCATACCTGTGACTACCTACTACGATGGCTTAAGCTTAAGCATAAGCTTCTTTGAGGCGGGTTGGTCTGATACTAGCAATGCTTCCTACATGAGCCTCTTGAGTTTCTCCCTAGTTGTCCCTTCAACCACCCTACATTACCACTTGGCCTCTAGGATGCTCAATAGAAATGTGAGAGGCTCCTCATCATCTATGCTATCAAGGGATGCACACTACCTAACATTAAGATCCTTGATGGTAATGAACAATGTATCATCCATTCCCTCTAGTGGGTTCTGGACTTGCACCATTGGATAAATGTGCTTTACCTAACACTTAGAAAGTTGGCTTGGGTCTTGGGGAACCCATTGTCCATTCCTATACACAACTAGAAACTTTGCAAACCTCTTCAAATAACTTGTAAAAAAATAAAAAATGCATGTGGATTATTGTAGAGGTGTCTGCATGAAGTCTAAGGATCTCCTATTAAAGCCCAATAGCCAAAGTAGTTGCCCAGTTGAACCTAGTGCCACCCATAAGAACCTTCTTAAAGGTCCACCCCTGGACAATTCCAATCACCTTATTTTAAGATAATAGTTTTGAAATGCATAAGACCTTAAAAAAGGATATGATTCCTTTACATAAGGATTCATGAAGCCATCCATGAAAATTCCAAAGTGGCCCATGTTAGCACCATGCCCTCCTCTAGATGCCCTTTAGCATCCTTCATTTGCTTAGAAAAAATTTGTGAATGTACATGAAAATGGCATTAAAAAACCTAACTACATGACCTTAGGAAAATAGTCATAACTTAATCATTCCAAAGCCAAATCAAATGCGATAATAGCCATTGGAAAACTTAAATGTAGGGCTACAAACTCATAACATTTGATTTGAAAAATATGAAGTCATTTTCTTAAGAAAAAATACACAATGTTGCTTGCTTTTTTTGAATATAAAAAGCTAAAAAGCTAAAACCCAACTTAACATAGCCATAAAAATGTAAAAAAAATAGCCAAAACAATCAATACCCATTAGAAAACACACAAAAATAAGGGGTTAGGATTTTTTTAGAATTCAATTTTGATGAAAATTGAAGCCTAGATCCAAAAAAATGGCCCTACCCCCAAATTTTGGAAAAAAAAAAGCATGAAAATAGCAAGCCTAATTTCAAAAATTGAAACTACTAAGGCCAAAAAATGAAATGATCATAGATCAATGTAGAAAAATAAAAAATAGGAGTTGGGATTTCATTAGACTTTCATTTTACCCCTTCTTTTAGTGTACATCTAAGAAAAATGGCCCCATGCATGGCAAGAAAAACATGAAAAATAGCTAGAAAAAAAAAGCAAAAATGGGTAAAATTGCCTACCTCAAAGTAGCAATAGATGAGCCCTGGATGGAGATAGGCCTACGCAATGCTTGTAGGTCCTTGGCATGCTCTTCTACGTTTTGAATCTTTGGGTTTTTGCTCTTCCCTCCATGTTACTTTTGCGCCATGGCAGGCTAAATGTTGGGAATAGTCAGAAATTGAGAAGAATGGGAGATCAATGCTGACTGCAAGAAAGATGGGAGGCTTCCATGTTGAAGATTGGTGCTCTTTGCAATAAAAATCTCTACTAGATCTCTCCTTGAATGCACTATTGGTGTAGAATGACAATTTTGATCAAAAACTTGTGAAATTTAGCATTAAAAACCACATGAAAACCTAAAATGCCCACTTCTAAATCCTAGTTGCCCATTTAGTGTACCATAACTCTAAGTGCACTAAATTTTAAATGGGGGAAAGTCTCTTCCATGCCAAGATTGGTGGAAGTTAAGCTCAAAATTCAAAATTTTAAATTTTTGGCTTGTGGGCCCCACCATACGCCTTCCCTCTTAGCCAAAAGCTTCCATCACACTAAGTTCTAGCTACTTTAGACACTTAAAGAAATATTTCAACCTTAACTCCCATGCATCCACGCTAGGGATATCATGCCAAATTTGGATACATGCCTCCCATTTCACAAAACCATTAAAATATAACTATCTTACCATTTGTAGTAGCTACAACCTACCTTTTCAAACTTGGGCTCTCAAAAGATTGTTGGACATCAACAAATCTAGATAATTTGGGTTTCCACCCTAGGGCAATAGTGCCTATTATAGAAGAAAGGGGGGTAACATCCATTCTTGCCCCCCCAACACCCATCTAGTCCAAGTTTGACCCCTAAAGTGGGCCCCACATGACCTAAAACCCCTCCAAGAATCCTTGATAGCCCTGGAACCTCACCAAACCTAGTCAAAACCTTAGCTTCTGGTAGTTCCATGCAAGGGAACGCCTCATGTATGTTGAGCATCTCATCCCAATTATAGATGGATTAGGGAAATACCAAAATTGCACAAATTGGCAGCCTAGTAGCCATTTCTCAAAGCCAAGTGACCCTAGACCCTACCAGAATTCTTTGGGGAGTTCAAATGCCCCAAAAGAAATCAAATATGATACAAAACTATCATCCCCCTCTCATCCATGCTAGGGTCACCATGCCCAGCATGGAAGAAAAGGGGGAGATTGCATGAGACACTTGGAAGCCTCCAAACTACTAAATCTTTATACGTAGTATTAACCATCAACACTGTCAACCCCTTAGGCTGACATGCATAGTTGATTGGCTATTGAACTAGCCTAGATCTAACTTTCTTGGTTCTTCCATGCTGGGGAAGACCTTTTCCATGCTACCTAGTGTGGAAACTAGGAGGATGGAACTATAAAGGTTAATTGGAAGGTTCCAGAAACAAGAAAACAATAGATTATCTCATACTAACACCAGAACCTTCACAGCCTTTCCGAACATCACTAGAATACCAAAAATCAGCAAAAATAAATCCCATAAGGTTCTTCCACATTGAGCATTATAGTCTCAGTGTGGATGGAAATGGGAAGCCAAAACTATTAAAATTTGCATACAATTTAACTTCCAAAAGTAACCCAAACCTTCTGAAAGCTAGTAGACTTTTGGAAGTCACCTGAAACGACCAACACTTGTCCCCCTTGGGTTCTTCACACTAAGGAGGATTCCATCCATGCTGAGCATCCTAGGCCTAGTATGGATGAAAAGGGGGAAGCGTAAAAACCCTCTCATAGCCATAAAAATGACCATATTTTGACCCTAGACATTGATAGTCAACACCGACAAGCCTGTGGACATGCATGCCTAGTAAAAATTGTGAAAAAAAATAGCACAAAGAAGAGTCCCTTGGTTCCTCCATGCTCGCAAGTGTGGAAAAAAGGAAATAACTTTGGGGGAACTCCAAAATAGCCTTTGAAGACCTTAAATGAAAGCTAGAAAGCCTAGTGTGTGTCCCAAAATCCTATTTGCACATCTTAAGATCCTTAGACCTATTGATATTGGCCACGAACAGCAACAAAATATTTCCCCCTAATCTTCCATGTTGAGCATGGAAACCCCAGCATGGAAGAAGGGGGAAAAACATCAAAAATCACTTAACAGCCCTCAAAATAACCAAATTTTAACATTGGCAATCAACAAGCAACACTAGCAACCCCAGAGACCCACATGCATGGACAAAAACATCAGAAAATGGTAAAATGTAGGGTTCCTTAGTTCCTCCATGTTGAGAACTCCCTCTTCCATGCTACCTAGAGTGGAAGAAAGGGGGAAACTTTGGGTGAACTCAAAAATGGCCTTTAAACACCTCAAGCAAATAACCTACAACCTTACATGACATGAGTCCTAATGCTAGTTTCACACCTTCTCAAGCCCTCAAACCCTACAAAAGTGACCACAAAAATCATAAAACTTGCTTCCCCAAATCTTCCACACTAAGAATACTATCCCCAATGTGGAAAATAGGGGGAACCTCAAAAACTATCTACAAAACCTCCAAACTGATCAAACTTGACCTCAATCTTGATAACCCTAGAGGCACACATGCATGATCAATCGAGACCAAAACTAGTTCATATCTAAGATTTATGATTCTTCCACATTAGAGAGCCCTTCCTCCACACTTTCTAGTGTGGAAACTAAGGGGGGACTCATTTGGAGCTCCTAAATACCTCAAAACAACATCAAATAGCCTTGCATGCTCTTTAAAACCCTGTCAGCAACCTCTAGAGTCTTCAAACCTCAGAAAACTAATTTCAAATGGCTAAATGGTGGTTTCCCCTAGTCTTCCACACTGAGCACCCTATTCCTAGCATGAAAAAAGAGAGGAGAAATTCAAAAAACAATTAGAAGTACCAAAAAATTCCAAAATTTAACAAGAAACCCTAGCCTTTGGCCCTAGCAACTCCAAAAGCTAACATGCATGGATACTACTATAGATCCAAAAGCTGACCTCCAAATTGGTCTAGATCTTTTCCATCCATAATATAGAAGGCCCCTTCTATGCTAGGTAGCATGGAAATAGGGGGTAAATCTACTTTTCCACTTTTTGTGGCAAGATGACACTTCCAGAAGTCAAAGATCTATGCAGGAGAGCCTAAGACCTCGTAGCCTTGAGATTTTGCTCATTTGACCTTATTTTTATCTTCAAAACTAATTCCCCCCAATCTTCCACACTGAATAAACTTCCTTAGCATGGAAATAGGGGGGAAGACCTTATATGCCCTTACATGACCTCCAAACATGTCCAAAATCAGCCAAAAACTTGCAAAATCATGATCTATAGCCCTAAGGGATTAGGAACCTGATCAATGTGCTTCCAAACCACTTTGAATCCACAAAACAAGTGTCCCACAATTCTTCCATGTTAAGGATACTATGCCCAACATGGAAGAAGGGGGGAAAGCCATTTCAACATGTTTTGACACACAAAACTAACTCAAATGGCCTCAAAAAGAAGTTAGAGAATGCACAACTCCTAGATCTAGGTTCCAGTTACATGTTTGACCATGTTTGAACTTTGTTTTCTTGGATTTTAGTTTTCCTCACTAAGCCCCCTCTCTTCCATGCTAGCTAGTATGCAGACAAGGAGGTTAAGCTTTAAAATATGCTTTTTGGCCTTTCCTAACCTCTAGAGTGCCCAATTTTGATAGATCTAGCCCTACGCTACCTTGGGAAGGCCTTGGAACCTTAATTTTGAACCTCTTGATGTCCCAAAACCTACTTCTTTAGTTTCCATGCTAAGAATTACTTCTTCCATTGTAGCATGGAAACAAAGGAGGCCCAGTGTGAAAGCCTTAAAACTCCTAATGTCTAGTTCCAAAGAGCCCTGACTAATGACCAAACTCACCTAATAGCCTTGTAGCCATAAATCATGGCCTGCTAAGGCCTAAACCTGGCAAAACCTAACCATTCTTAACCTATGTTAGCCATATTTCACAATATGTACCCTATTTTGCTTGATTTTTGCCTTATTACATGATGCTTTAACTTCTTTTGGCATGGTGTTGCATTGTCAACCTTATTGACCTTATTGTGGCCTTTATGTAGCCTTATATTCTCTTTATTTGCCTTATTATAGCTTTATTTACCTTTTTTTATCCTTTGATTGATATCAAATATTGGAGTTTGACCTTCCCTTACCACTAATTGACACCATGTAACCACAGCCCACTCTAGCCTTAAACTAGCATCATGGCCTGCTAAGGTCTAAAATTGGAAAAATTATGGCCTTTTAACCATTTGTAGCCTTATTTCCTACTTAGTTTAACCTTGGTTTGACCTTTAGTTAGCCCTTATTGCATTTTTTTTTACTTTTTGTCATCCTATTTATAGCATTGGATGGCCTTGTTTATACTAGAATAGCATGTATTTGCATAATTTTATAGCATTTTTGCATTATTTATTCACTTTTATCCATGTGCCACTTACTATGCTTATGGTTGTCATGCAAGACCAAAGTATGAGTACCTGGGAGTAAATCAATTTTCCTTTGTGTTTACATGGACCTCACAGTGATGTTAAATAGTGTATCAACACTAATTACCTAAATCTTGAGCCTAAGAGCCTTGTTAAGCACATAGCCTCAATAGAGAAAACTCTAGAATGGCCTAAAAACCTAGTTAAAACCCTTGACTTAGAGGTAGGCAACATAACCAAAGATGTTCTAGTTGAGGTTCCTATCACAATGCACAGTGGTGAGGAGAAAACCCTTAAACTAAGTTCCTTACTAGAACCTCAATATGCTCAAGATATCACCAAGGTCCTACAAACCAACATTAAGGCCTTTACCTGATCATATGAAGATATGCTAGTCCTAAAGCCATGTATAGTCTAGCACAACATCATACTAGACCATAGCATTAGATCGGTTAAGCAAAAAGTGCACAAAATTAGACTTTATTTGGCCTTGGTAGTTCACAATGGGATCTCAAAGCTCTACCAAGCCTATTTCATTAGGGTTGTCAACTACACAAAGTGGGTGTCCAACATAGTGGTAGTCCCTATGAAAAATGGGAGTACCCATAGTTGCATTCATTTTCAAGACCTAAATAAAGTAACTATCAAGGATGACTTCCCCTTGCCTAGTATTGATCAACTTATTGATACTATGGTTGGGCATGCCTTATTGTCCTTTATGGATGGATTCTTGGGTATAACCAGATTCGGATTAACCTAGAGCATCAACTTAGCATGATCTTCATGACCCCTTGGGGTACCTTTTGCTATACCATGATGTCCTTTGACCTTAAGAATATAGGAGCAACATACCAGAGAGCCATGACCCATATCTTTAGTAATTACATGCTAGGTTTGCTCAATGATTATAGAGATGACATAGTCATTAATTTCAAAATGAATAATGACCATGATAATGACCTAGATCTTGTGTTCAAATGGTGCCTCAAATACAAGCTTAGGCTCAATCCCAAGAAATGTGTCTTTAGTGTTAAGATCAGTAAGATGCTTGGCTTTGTGGTATTTGAATCAAGGATATGTGTCAATCTTGATAAGGTTAAGACCATATCCAATTTAGTAATTCCTACCAACCTTAAGGAGCTTCCAAGATTACAAGGAAGATTATAGTTTATTCATAGGTTTATTGTTAGGTTTACGGATAAGTTACAACCCATGTAACACTTTCTTAAGAAAGGAGTTCACTATTAGTGGACGACTTAATGCCAAGAGGCCTCTACAACAAGATAAATTGTTCTACATCTACCTTGCCATCTTTGATACATCAATTTCCTCTCTACTCTATACCTATATACTACCTTAGCCATGAATTAGTTACCCATGAGACCTAATACACTAAAGTGGAGAATTATTGTCTAGCATTAGCCTTCTCATTGAATAAGTGGAGACACTACCTCTTTAGAAGCCAAATCAATGTCATTTGCAAAGATAATGTGCTTAAAGCCATAACAACCAACATCTATGAAAGTAGCTGTATAGCCTAATGAAAATCCATAACTGCTAAGTTTGACCTTCATTGCATCTCTCAATCCTCAATGAAAGGTCAAGCTATAGCCATACAACTCATAGTATCACCTATTGATGACCAAGCAACCATAGATTCTGAATTTCCTGATGAGCATATTAACATAGTTAGCCAAGTGCCCAAGGATTATTAGGCAAGCATGCACCTTGATGGAGCTTCAGTTGCTAATGGAGCCAATGCCACTACCATCATAACATTCCCATCTAGTGAGATCTAACCCTTCACCTATTCTTTTGAGTTTTCATGTACCAATAACATAGTGGAGTACGTGGGTTTGATCAGAGGGATGATGGTAGCTGGTAACCTAGGAATCAGACACTTAATGATCAAGGATGATTCACAACTTGTGGTCAACCAAGTGACCAAAGTCTATGCATGTAAAGCCAAACACTTACAACTATACTATGACCTAGGAAAGCAATTGTTACAACAATTCATAGACATTAATATCCAATCCATATCCTGAAACAAGAATTCCATAGCCAATGCAATTGAACCATTAGCCCTTAGTGTGATGCCAGATATGTTTAGTAATTATCCACCTTAACCCTGGACTATGCTACTCCCATCACACAGAACATTGAGGATACCTGTATGGCCATCATTCATACTGCTCCTCCTAAGAAGTGGTATGATGATATCAAATTTTACCTTATGCATATAAGGCCTAACTATTGCTTAGAAGAATATTGTACACAAGCGATCAAAGCAATATGTCATCATAGGTGATAACACATTATGTCAACGATCCTATGATGGCATACTCCTAAATTCCTTAGGTAAAATCAAAGCCAAAATAGTCCTAGATGAGGTTCACAAGGGTGTTTGTGAAGGACATATAGGAGCAAGAGATATGGCCATTAAGATTAGACAGTTAGGCTACTATTAGCCCCATATGAAAAATGACTACCTGCAGAAAGCTAAGCAGTGTGACACATGCCAACAATATAGCAACCTTATACATGTACCACCAACCAGTTGCATGCCACTCAAATAACATGGCCATTTCAATGATGGGGGTTGGATATCATTGGACCCATAATGCCCAAGTCTTCCATAGGGCATAGCTTCATCATCACTGTAGCTGAATACTTTACCAAGTGGGTTGAGGCTATTCCCCTAAGGAAGAGTACATCTAAGCAAGTATGCAAATTCATCCTAGATAACATTGTAGCCCATTTTAGCATAGCCATGACCATATTTATAAATAATGGACCATAATTTAGTAGCCAGGAAACAAAAGATTTTTATCATAACCTAGGCATTAAGCATTCTTTCTTATCACCTTATTACCCTCAAGTCAATGGATAAGTAGAAGCAAGCAACAAGGCCATCATCAACTTTCTCAAGAAGATGCTCAACAATAGCAAGCACAAATGGCTTAAGTAGCTTGTCCATGCACTATGAGCATACAAAACAACCTATCACATGACAACTAGTATGATCCCTTACAGATTGGTTTATGGTATTGAAGTTTTTTTTATGTCTTGAATTATAGATGTCTTCACTCCAAGTAGCCTTGACCAACTTCATCGACGATGAGTAGAACAAGGAGTTTTAGGTAGCAACCCTAGACTCGGTGGAGGAGCAATGTATGTAAGCACTTGCTCACATTAAACATTATCAAGAGAGGCAAAGGAAATAACATCATCATAACTTGATCGTGTGTAAGATCAATGAGGGTGACCTAGTCCTTAAGGCCATCCGTGATCATGCAGACAAATTCTCAACCAACTAGGAAGGGCCATTCCTTATCACTAGAGCCTATAGTAATGAAGCATTCAGGATAGTTGATATGGATGGGAATGAGCTGGCCAATCCAATCAATCATTCCTATCTAAAGTAATACTACATGTAGCTGACAATCATCAACAAGCGAGTCTACTTTTAATAATTTGCTACAATCTTAAATTGGTGACATAGCCTTCTAGGGCCTGAAACTAGTACCATGACCCAACACGGCCTTCCAAGACCTTAAACTAGTATCATCACCCAACATGGCCTTAAACTAGTGACTTTCGTGACCTATATAGCTTGGTTTTATCATCTCATATGGCATGTATGCATTATAGTGTTGTAATATTGAATGGTGTTTTTTATTTTTTATTAGTGCCTCTTGGGTCATTACTCCAGACACCAACAAAGAGGGGCCATTGAAACACCACAAAAATTTGCATGTTATAGCCAATTTTCATCATGTAGTTTTCACCCCATGAAACACGAGGCAAAAATTTATTGTAAATATGAAGCTTCTAATCCATGAGGGGCAATCTCACATATTCCATACTTTTGGGATTTAAAAATTCCTTGTAAGTGGTCAAATCCTCATTTACCAAGTGAAAAAAGTCACCTAGTATCTATGTTTGGACTTGGGAGACTCAAAATTACCTTTTGGAATGCCAAAAATGGTGATTTGATGGGTTTTATGGGAGTATACATTTTTCTACGTTGGAAACACTTGTAGGGGTAAATCTTACCTACCCCTAGTGTGGAGGAGTGGGGGATTTCCCCTCAACTTGGAAACTTTCCCCCCAATGTGGAAACTAGATACCCCCAGCGTGGAAGCCACAAAAGCCAAATTCCAACACTTCATGCACTCCAACATTAACCAACCATTTTAACAAGGATGGTTGAAAGCTCAGCATGGAAGACCCATCTCTAACATGAAAGGTGTTTCCATGTTACTATTTATACTAAAGAAAATGGACATGGGGGAAGGTACTTACTATATATAGTAACCTTCCAAATGTGGGCACCAATCTCACCTGTACAAGGTAAAAATTTGTAGCAATTTGGCAGAAAATTTGCAACCATTGTGTAGCCAAATTAGAGTCATTTCATAGCATCATTCATGGCCTAAGACCTATAAAAACTAGCCTCAAACACCATTTACAGGTTCCACACTTTTTGGCAATCCCATACTATTGGCATTGGTTCTAGAATTTTTGAACAATATTAGTAATTATTCATAATTCCATGCTTGGGTATTTTCAAGAACTTAAGAGCTCTCTTACAATCTCCCATGTTTGCATTCTCTTGAACCCCAAGGTGAAAGCATTATAGTCTTGATACTTGTGGACTTTTGGTGTCAATGTTGCATTTCTAGGTCTCCCAACCCCTAGCATGGAGCAATCTAGCACCAAATTTCTCACTTTCTCAACTTCCAATAGTGACCAACATTGCAGATCTAAAGTAGCAACAAAGAAGGTTCAATAACATCAGGAGTGGCAAGACATCCAGATCATGGAGTTAAACACATCAACTTTAATGGATCCTAAACCCCTACTCAAGTGAACCCTCATGTTGCCCTCTCAAGCACACTTTGTACACAATCTCTTAACTCTCCTTTATTTTATTCTTTGTAAATTAAAGTTTATAGTTTGGTTTTTGTTCAAATTAAATTTTTCATTTGATTAGAAAATTAATGCTAGGCAAAGGAAAATCATCCTTAAGAAGGACCTTGTTAAGGTCTCAAAAATTAACGCAAATGTGAATATCACCATTCTTCTTGGAAACTACAACTATGTTAGAAACCCAATCAATTTAATCAATAAGACAGATGAATCCATCATTGAATAACTTTATTATCTCTTCTTTATTATCAAGGGCTATAGTAGGATAAAGGTTTCTAGCCTTTTGTTTAAGAGGTTTGGAACCTTCCTCCAAGATAATGTTATGTTGAACAAGCTTTGGATCTAGACTGAGCATATCACTATATCCCCAAGCAAAAGAAATTGAATGCTTCTACAAAGTTGCTAAAATAGAATCCCAAAGGTCTAAAGAGAGAACAACACTAAGTTGAGAGGGTATTTTATTCATCTTTACAACTTAGCATAGGGACATTAATCAGTTGATCATTAATTAGAAGAGGCTCCTAGTCCAAGAAAGAGAGGTCTGACTAAGATAATAGTACATCTTTAGTAACATCTACTGAGGACACGAGAGAAGCTAGATTTGATACTAAGTCAAGGAAAGACAGATTTGGAGTTCTATGTGCTTAACCTATAGGGTAACTCTAGATCAGAGGATGAAGTAGGAATTCTAAACATGCAGCCATATTCACCTAAACTAGAATCAGAGGATTAGATTTGCTATCCAAATGATAAAATGTCAAAATTTGAACAAGCAATGTCAAAAGTTATGCAAACATCAAAATTCCAAGAGCACAGATCATTTCTATAGTCTAAAAATGATGACAAGAGGAAATGCTAGACACAAAACTTTTATTTTCATCAAACAAAGCTAAGAATTAATGCATGAGAAAGTGAAAGTAACGGCAAAGTAGAACTTCCAAAAAAAACATGGCAAGTAACAATAGTAGTGTTATATAGGGGACCAAAGATAGATCCAACAATACTAGGGGATTGTCTCAGCCATGCTCACTTCCTTCCAAAGCTCATATGTAAGTTACCTAAACCCTAATTACAGATTTTTTGTCTAGTTTTTTATACTATTACTATAGCGTTGCAATGATGGAGGTCTTAGAATATGCTAAAATTATGAAAGATATAGATAGTTATTGCATAATAGAGCTTATATTTAATGTTTTTTGGTAGCTTAGAATAGATTAAAGGTAGAAATTTGATGTTTTAGTTCAATTTTATCAAGGGGATTGAGAACCCCACTGCATAGCTTAGGTTTCAAATGTTTTGAACATTTTCCATATCTATGATTAGAAATTAAATGCATGAATTGATTTCAAAATTTATTTTTCCAATAAACTAAAGATGTGTCAAAATCTAGAGCTTTTATGTAGATTTTATGATGGAATTTTATAAGATTTTCATATTTAATGTCACTACTATAGTGTTCTACAAAATGCATAACTAGGAAAACAAATCTTGGAATTTCACAATATTTTTAGCTAAATCTAAAATGTATATTAAGTAGTATTGATAGAAATACAACTAAACTAATGTTATCATGGGTAGATATGCAATAATTTTAGCAAAATCATAAGAAAAATGTGATTTTGGGATTTTTGCGATGTGAAGAACTCAACTTGGAATGAACTCAACACAAGGTTTCTGAGCACTAAGAACTTAGAAGGAGGGGATTAATAAGTTTCCAAAATTACAAGCAACACTTGTTACAAAAAACATAAGAATTACATGGTTCCCCAACTTGGGTAGTCTACACTCAAAGAGTAGATTCCTTGCACAACTTTAGACTTTGTTTCTTCCAAAATATGTTTTGAAGGGCACTACACCCTGTACAAGCTTTGAGCTTTGTGCTAAAGTGTTTCATCACTGTGAAACCACTCAACTCTGCAAGGTCCTAACAAGCTCAAAATTTGGTTTTAAGGATCCCACAACCTTTACATAAATGAGCTCCACTCCATAGTGTTTTGACACTGCAAATCAATAAATCCTACAAGATCCTGACAAGCTCAATATGGATGCCTTCTCTTAAGAAGCACATCAACCCTGTGGGGCTACAAGAAAGTGAGAAAGAGATAAGAAGATAATGTAATTAGATTTACAAGTCCTTTCACTTTGAAGCATAGTACCACATACAACCAAGAAAATGATGTGACAATGAAGTACAAGAGTACAATAACATAGAATAGATAATGAGGAGCTTGATGTGAATTAACGCCCTATCTTTTCCAAGACATTGATGTCTTTTTATACCCTTGAAGTCTCCCAAAATTCTTATAATTTATGCAATGAATAGTGTAGATGTCTTCTTCAAGGTAGGAACATCTACTTGAGATTGACTTCAATTCTAAAGAGACATCGCCTTGGAGAATGGGATGTCTCTTGGGAGACATCTAATCTATGTTGGAGACATCTCCTAAAAATAGTAGACGTCTTCTTAACTTTTGTATCTTGTATTCTAAGACTTCCTTCCATCAATTTACCTTCTTCCTAATCCTTGAAGCATATTCATTCGACTTGTTGTCTTTTTTTTCATCCATACTTGCCCATGCTCTCATCTTACCCATGTAGTATTCATTTTGACATCTCATTGTAAATCTCATTTCCTAGAGTTCTCAATCATATCCTACAACATCATCTCACATTACAAAAAATCTATGTTCTTCATTTTCCTTAATGTTTTGACATACCAAAAGGTCAGTAATCTCCGACTTTTTGGTGATGTCCAAAACTTAAGAAAATGGGTTAGTAGATTCTGAAGTCAATTGAGCTAAATATGATGCATCCTTAATACAATACATAACTCCTAGTTATTTAAAAACTTGTGAAGTTTTGAATGAGGACATTTTTGACCAAGAACCTAGAAACAAGAGCATTAGTACCATCATAATGTCAAAACTTTAGATTAGAAAGATAATCATCAAGATTAGAGCTAATCAAGTATATTTATCAAGTATTTCTATACAATTATCATTAGTTAATAGCAATTTTTCTCATGACACATAGATACCAATCATATATGATATCTAAGATGAGATCGCCATAATTATGGATCAATATGTTAAATTCTCCTCCTTTTTGGACATCATCAAAAAGAGTACGGACATGAGGAAGCAATACATAACTAGCTTNTCTAAGATGTTTACATTGATCATATGTCTTAGGAAATCTTAAGGTATATTATCCATTCATTTTTAAAGCTTCCTAATAGCTTTCCAAAAATTTAGAATAGAAGTGTGAGTATTGCATCTTGCTTTAATAGGAATTTTTTAGTTCTTATTAACAATAAGAGATTTAAGTACTCAAGAGATTATATATTCATAGTATTGCAACACTATCATAGAGATATATTCAAAAAAATTCCAAGTACTTGCACTTAGGTAACAGAAATTGAATCAAAAACATTTTTCTCTTTTACCTTCAACTTGTATATGATGGATAGACCTTGTTTTACCTACCTAAGAATAGTATCTTGGAGAAGATCTTCATAAGCTTCCCATGTATTAATAATTCATGAGGTAAAAGCTCCCTCTACATATGTGCTTATTTTTTCTTTAACACTTTCAAGATGTATGGCTAATTTTTTCATAGTCTTGCTTATTTAAGAATATTGAATAATTCAAGTTTATAGAAAGGCAAAGATATTAGAGCAAAATTATTTGGCACAAATCATAACAATTTTATCTTTCTAATTGTGCTTCTCTTTCCCACTTTCTTGAAATATTTTATCAAATTTCTCATGTTAGTAGCATCTTATGATAAACATGGATGCAATGCAATTCTTGTTTCTAAAATTTAGATATTATTCAAGAATAACTATGTAAAAAACTAAATAGTTCATGAGATAACATGAGAGATAGCCATACTATATTGACCTCTTTTTCTACGAATAAGGATATATGTTCTTATAAAAAATAAGGCATTTAAAAACTAACATAATTTCTAGAAACTTACCATAACTTACCTTACTTGCAATTGAGATGCAAAGGACTAATCAAGTTTGAGATGAGATCCTCTATCATGGAGTACTTCTTTACCTTTTAAATTTCCTTCATCAGTTCCTTTGCATGATGGCCAATCTTGTTTATGTTCTTTAAGAAATAATTTTTGACACCTCCTATATCATCCATCTTTTTGAGGAATTTTCCAATTTTTCAGTCATCTTCTTTTCTAGTTGTTGCTTCTTGCAAAACATCGTTACTATGAACTTTTTGGCAAGACCAAGTATCAATGCTATTTAATGAACATGAGGATAATCAAAGTTTTTTTTACTTCCATAATTTTTATAAATGAAAGTGTTCTCCTCATGAATGGGTTATCAGACCTGATTATGCTTGAGTTGAAGCTTGTATCCTCCTATGAGACTTTTTCAAAACCTTCATTCCTAGGTTGTTTTTCATGAACCTCTACTTGTTCAAAACCTTTACATTCTTCATCTAAAGGGGTTGGTTGTTGAATCTCAACCTTTATGTCTAAGATTTCTCCTTTTAATTTGATGTGAATTACATAAATTTTCTATTAATTTATTTCTTTACCTTCTTAAGTAGATAACGTAGAATGAGAACTTCTTCTCATAATTCACTATACCTTTTGTCATACTTACCTTTTAGTTCATCAATACCTTGTAATGAATTTTTATTTATGAGTGCCATGCATATGAGTTGAGAATATTTTGTGAAGTCATCTACTTCTTCTTCATTTTGCTCACCATCATCCCAACTAGTGTAGAAGTTGGTCTTTTTCATTTCCATATCAGTTCAATTTTTTCATTGCAATCTATCATTACTAGGACATTCAAAGCCCACATGGCCTCTTCCTTCACAAACCCAACATTTTATTGAAAAATCATCAAAATTATAATTTGAAAAATTCTTATTTTTATCCTTACCTTTAGAGATAGATTAATTGAATCCTTGTTGATTGAGGCTCTTTCCTTTAATTGCAAGTAGCCATTGAACTCTTCTTGAAAGAAGAGCTATCTCCTCTTCACTCCTCACATCTTTCTCAGTAGGTTCCTTTTCCTTGGAGGCTAATTTTAGGGAAATGGGCTTTTCTTTTACTACCCCTTCGCTTATGCAGTTCATTTCATAAGTAATGAGAGCACTTTAAAGCTCTTCAAATTTTAGAACTAACATCTCTTTCTCCTCCATGGCTATAACATTAGATCTAAATCCCGATTGGAGTGTTCAAATCATTTTTATTACCACATGACTTTCAGGCATGTCCTTGCTTTTACCCCTAATTACTACAACTAGAACATTAACCCTAGAAAATTTATCTTTTATCTTTTCACCTTCTCTCATTTTGATTTTGTCATACACACTTTGTAAGACCAAAAGTTTGGATTATTTAACTATGGATGTGCCTTCATAAGTAGCTTCCACGGTTTCCCAAATTTCCTAAGAAATTCTACAACCAACTATCCTATTAAATTCAAATTTATTTAATGTATAATATAAACAATTTTTTGCTTTGAAATCATACATAAACTTATCTTTTTCTTCTGACATCTACTTGCTCCCTATTTTGAGGGCCTTTTTTGCACTATCAATTGGTGGTGTGTATCCTTTGAAAATTAACTTCCAAACCTCAAACTCCATTGATTCAAAGAAGCCTTGCATCCTTGCCTTCTAGTATGCAAAATTGAACCCATCAAACATAGGTGGCGTGGTGCATGATGTTCCCTCCATAATTTACTCTTGAATGTTGATGTTGAACATAAGAGTATCAAGCTCTAATACCACTTGAGGACTAAGAACTTAGAAGGGGGAAATGAATAAGCTCCCCAAATCATAAGAAACACCTATTACACAAAACATAAGAATTATGTGGTTCTCCTAGTGCACACTTAGAGGGTAGATTCCTTACATACCTCCAGAATTTGTTTCTTTCAAAATGTGGTTTCAAGGGCACCACACCTTATTACAAGCTCTAAGCTCTACATCACAGTGTTTCATCACTGCGAAATCACTCAACTCCACAAGGTCCCAACAAGCTCAAAATGTGGTTTCAAGGATACACAATTGAGCTCTGCTTCGATGTGTTTTGATGCTAAAAAACCACTCAATCCTACATGATCCCAACAATCTTAATATGGTATCCTTCTCTCAAGAAACACATCAACACTGTAGGGCTACAAAAAAGAGAGAAAGAGACACAGAGAGACTATAACTATATTTACAAGTCCTTTCCCTTTAAGGCACAGTACCAATATAGCCAAGCAAATGATGTGATAATGAACTATAAGAGTAAAATAGCATAGAATAGATAATGAGGAGATTGATGTGAATTAATGCCTTGTCTTTCACAAGACTTTGATGTCTTTTATACCTTGAAGTCTCCTAAACTTCTTAAAATTCATCCAATGGCTAGATAACATCTACTCAATAGCTAGTATAGATGTCTTCTTCAAGGTAGGAACATCTACTTAAGATTGACTTCAATTCTAGAGAGATGCATCCTTGCAGAATGGGACGTCTCTTAGGAGATGTCTCTAGAGAGATGTCTACTCTGATGGAGATGTCTCCTAAAAATAGTAGACATCTCCTCAACTATTTTACCTTCTATTCTAAGGCTTCCTTTCATCAATATACCTCTTCCCAATCCTCAAAGCATATTCATTTGACTTGTCACCTTTTTTTTCATCCATACTTGTCCATGCTCTCATTTTGCCCATGTAGTCTTCATTTTAACACCTTGTTGTAGATCTCATTTCCTTGAGTTCTCATTCTTACCCTACAAGATCATTACACATCATAAAAAATCTATGTTCTTCATTTTCCTCAAGGTTTTGACATACCAAAAGGTCAAAAATTTCAATGCATAGCAAAGCATTTTTGCCAAATGCTAAGTGTTGGCAATGTTGCACATCAAAAGTAACTTTCAATGTGAAACATCAAAAGTGGTCGTTAAATGCTACATATGAGATATAATATGTTGTACGTCAAAAAGAATAATGTAGAATGTCAAAGTTACAAGCATTTTTTTTAAACATCTATTTGAGTTTTCACACCTCACATAGTATCTACTAACGTGAAATGTCAAAGCTAAGATTTGCCACTAAGGAGATCTTGTGAAACATGAAGGGCAAACTATGTAAAACATCAAAGTCCAATTTAACTTTTGACATTAGATTAGTGAATAAAAATGATGTAGAGCATAATTATTTTTAACGTAATTACATGCATAGGATGTGAAAATTTGACATAAAACTATTGTTTTAACACTAAAGTTTGTTTGTTGTCTTTTTTGCAGGGATGCTACGACATCAAGCTTACTAGTAATTGAGCCAATGTACTTCTTTCTCATGGATGAAAGAAGTATCCTAGAGAACAAATGGAGGAAGCCTAGTTTAATCTTAAACAAGCCTCCATTTAAGGACAAAACACTAATTCCCCCAAATTTATGGACAAGGAAAGGAGTTGCTGAGTTACTAAAATTCTACATCACCCATTTTCATCTGATGATATGGATGAGGCTAAAAGAAGAAGTGGTCCTATGGGCTTTGGAGATTATCCTTCTTAGATTCCCTAAAGAGTTCACAGAGATCATCTTCAAGCTATGATCAAAAATAGAGGAACTAACCAAGGATGTCCTAGTGTATAGAAAATACCTAGACAAGCTATGGAAGCAAAGAAAATATTAGCAATTTAGTGTTGATAGCACATTACTACTAAAGACATGGACTACCAAAGCAATGTCCAATCCACCATGCTCTCAAATTTTCATTGAGAGGTAAGTTAGAAAATATTAGAAGCTAAAAATGAAAGTTAGTCTTTACTACCTAAAGATACTAAATTTAAAATTTTATGGTACAGGTTTAATAATCTAGATGTCCATAGTCCTATTCATTTAGCATTCCTCTATAATCTATTATAGGACTTATCCCAACATTAGAATTGGAGGCCTTAGGTGATGTCTCAATTCAATGCACAATACAAAAGCCTAAAGGCATAGATTTTGGAGTGAATATGAAAGCAAATGATGGCTTCATCCATTATGGAATGAACTCCACTAAGAAAACATAGAGTGGCCAAAGGGATCAAGGATCATCCTAAGGCCAAAAGATAATCAAGAACTTAAAAGTAATTTTACATATTTAACGTTTTAAGGAGAGAAAATAAAGTTAGCTAGTAGAGATTTATGCTTACTTATAGGTCAAACAAAGCATTGATGATGCTGAAATCATCGATATCATGGAAGAAGTGGAAGAATATGACGTTAGATCCACTAGTGAGATGCAAAGTGCTCAAAAGTAACTTTTTGAAGATGAGGGAGTTAGATATTTTTGGAAGTTTGATAGGGTAAGGATTTTGTGTGCTTTTGGTTTAAAACACCCGTACCTTAGCACAATAGAGTGTGTAGGATTAATAAAGAGATAAGCT
>MNCI01013255.1:0-15520 GCA_015680685.1 Gnetum montanum
ATATCATCGTTGTAACAGTGCCATTCATTTTTTAGAAAGTCGAATTTTGCTTGTTTACGGAACTTTCCTTGTTTATGTAGGAGGCATATTTAGTTACACCTTCCACGGAGGCTTGCTTCTTCAACTGGCTTATACAATATAGCAACATTTCTAATTTGTACCAGGTCTGGATGCTCAGTTCAGTTTGCTGTTACAATATAGCAGTGGTTTTCTGTTCACTTGATTTTCTGTCCGTCCGCGGTAATCGGAGGAGGAGAAGAGGAAAGTACACATGATTTCAAGCATCAATTTTGGGCTTTCCATTTTCTTTGGCCAAATCTTTACGGATGTTGTGGGTAACCTATACGGCATGGCTCCGGAAGTTCTATGCAAGCGTTATGGCCCTGAGACTGACGTGAGGACCGGCAAAATTTCAGATGTTAAACATCTCCAAGTAGAATTGCACATGAAATTCACACTTATCATTGTATTTTGCCTTTTGCTCAATCCTATTATGCAACCCTATAATGTTTGTTGCAATAATTGTGCAATGTATTCCTTCATCAACATATACAAAATATATAAATTTTTATTTTAACCAATTTATATTTTTGAACATTATTTATGCAACAGATTTATTTCTCAAAAATGCCATGAACAAACAAAGAAAGAGCAAACTTGACCGAGAGGGTAAAACTAAATTGGGTAAGTAGTAAAAAAACTGGGAGAGATGAACAATTTCATTTTTAGTTATTTTGTTACCTCTCCAATAGTCAAGCTTAGCAAACATCATTTTTTTTTTTAAATCATCTCGGCCAATTTATATATATATATACTTATCAAAGGCTCACTACATCCCTCAAGCATTACCTAACTCCACAAAAAAAAAACAAGAATAACACCTAACATAAAAGACTTCAATGTCATGTTTCTTCATTGCATCGTTAAACTGTAAAACAAATCTTCAATTACAAAACGAGTAACCAAAAATTTTAATGAACACATATTGTGATGAATGCCACCAATGCCAATCCCAAGCCCAAATTTTAAAGTCTAGTTGCTGTTGAAAATGGGCAAGGGCTTACTAAGGCATCCTTCAAACAATGTGTAACATATAATCAAAGATCTAATTCTTCATAATCAAAGATCTAATTCTTCATAGAAGAGAATAGCAAAAAAGAACTTATGTAGCTGACCCTATTTGTTGGGACTAAGGCTAGAATGATGAAAATGGCTCATATCCATCCCTTCAAAGAACAAAAGCAGATTTCTTAGTTGCGTCTATAATGATGCGAGATCTTTTTATCCACCCCAGTTGCAAGAGATAGCACCCATGCTTAAGAAAAACATAAAGTATACAACTCAAATGTTCAACTCAAGAGATAGTATCCATTACGCATCATCTACGTTACGGGGCAAAGGTTCAACGCATGACAAAAGCCTTTAACCTAAACGACACACGTGTAACAAGTTAAAAACATTTAAGAGAAGTCTTAATGAAGTTTTAAGCATAACATTGCTTTTATGAACTTGAAACCTTTTATAACCGGCAAAAAAAGACATGCTGATGTTTTAAGCATAACATAGCTTTTATGAACTGAGACCCCTAACCATAATCTGAGGTAAATGCGCTGCAGAGAGTACACATGTTTACATGAAAAGTCACTCTTTCTTCAAAAATAGAGGAAAAGGTTATCCTTGCAGTCAAGAATTATTTGATAAACAGTCACCACCAAAGTTTAATAAGATGGCATTTGTAATCAAACGCCGTTGTACAAGCAAACATTTCAGATTCTACTAGAACAAAATTTTACTGCAAATAGAATCTACACCGGTCGCTTTAGAACTCCAGGCATTAAAGTCTGTAACACAAGATTTAGAGACCATCAAAGTGGTTGCCTAGAAATTTCAACTCACAGGCAACAGGCACAACTTAAGGTCTCAGTATCCATCTAAGAAGTTGAGAGTAGGCGTTATATTCCATGGCCAACATTTAGCGCTAAAGGGACCATTTGAAGGTAACCTTGAAAACCTACAAAATATTGTGCGATGACCAGAACAGTCAGTACCTTTCCAAGGCAGAATGAATGATGTTTACAATGCAGCCACAATAATCAGCAAACAGGCACAAATATCAAAAACAAAAAAGAGAACGATTCATCTTGTAATAGCATGAAACCATAGCTGAGTTAGTCATATAAAGTGAAAAGCTAATCTTTGCAGTGATTATACAAGAACATCGGCCTTTACTCTTGTAACTAAGCAAATAAAGTTAACACTAATAGCATCAACAAAGGTACACATTGAGAATATCCTACTTTTTTCGAATCCAATCAAGAATAGTATACCAAATAAGCTACCATGGCAGATAACATAGAATATTGCATTCACAAATAAATAAAACGTGCATTTATTAACAACATAGGCACAAGAAACAATTCCATAATGATGTTTTCATTCTCCTTGGAAAATGAAAAAAAGAATCGGATACAACATGCCAAAAGTATCATGAGGATGGAATCACTATGGACTATTGAAAGGCCACAATTTCCATGCAAGGGTTTCTGTATCATACAAATCAATTTAAAGGTGTTTTTTCTTTGCGCTTTTCCAAGCAAAGAGAAAACCTTCAAGTTGATCAAATTACCATTCATTCCAAGCAGTAGGGATTTAAAATACTAAAAATGTCAAACTTATGTATTTGTGACAGGAATTCAGTTTGCATGGATAAGGATAGGGGTCTCAGAGACTTAGCACAAGCAAACAAAAAACAGGATAATAGAGGTGATGCAACATCTTTCAAGAACTACAAAATTATACAATGATCAAAATACCCTGACTTACAACCTGCAAAGTTATACAAATTGTGAAAATGCATTCCCACATAATGATATTTCGCACTTGAGTACCACAACATGAACTAGAGGTTAAGCACTTTATATGTTGAAAAGGCATGAAGGATGAGCATAAAGAAGAACAACAGAACCTTTTTCCTTAAAAAAAGGGAAAAACACTTCATAAATTTCAATACTGGCTTCAGATTTTAGTCACATGCACTGGTGAATCTCAATATGCACTGCTGAAGTAGGCTACAAAAAATGCCTGCCCATAAAAGGATATGTCCTAAAACACGGCTGTTGGATTTAATCATAACTCAATATGAGTTTGTCAAGTTGAGCATCACCAGTAGGTCAAAGCCTACTTCCCATTGCCTGACTTAAGTTCCAGTTTTGCGCTCAAGATCCACAAACAAAAGCTTGTCGATCAGAAGGAAATAACTTTTTTCAAAAAGACAATTCTAAAAAAATTCTTTCAGCCAAGCTAAGAATATTTGAAGTTTGAAAGTGTCAGTCTTGTCAAAACTATGTTGCCTGAAAACCAGGGCAGTCTATGGATGTTGGTCATACTCTGAAGCTTTAACAATGATACATAACAACTACCAAGCAAACAAGCAGTTGGTCATAAGTGCAAAATTAAAAACTAAAGCTAAAACTAAAACATGGCAAAAGACGTACCAAATCCCACCAACACTCCTTTCTCACTTGACAATGTCTGTCCTCCAGTTAGACCCATTACGCTTCTGGTGCAGAATAATGTCCCAAACTCGTTATCAAAAAACACACAAAGCATGCTATCGCATACAATCTTATGCCAATCCTAAGTCCAAAAACCCTAATTCCTCAATAAGCTCATCTATCACCTAATCTCGGTACTAAAAGCCCTACTAACCAACGGAGAAATTCTGCAGCTCAGCAGGAAACAAAAACAAAAAAAAAAACAAAGTAAATGCTAGAGATGATAAACACAATCATAGAAAAGAAAAACAGAGCACAAACGAACGAACCGAATGAAATGAGGGGTAGGAAATGTACAGAGAGAAAACCCACTGCAATTCCTGGAACTGAACGCCAGGTGAGACACCAACTTTGCCGAAGCCACGGCGTTGTGCAGAGGAATCATGGATTGAGCACCGCGACGCCTCAAATTTTGCGCTGTGCCCTCAAAAAATGATGATCTGCTGCTCCGTCTCTGCTCGAAATTTGGGAAGTGCCTCCTCGCATTTGCATTTGCATTTGCATTTGCATTTGGTCTACGAAATGAGTTCCTGGCGCCCGCGTTGAATGTGGATCGCGCCGATCTTGCGAATGATCCGTAGCAACGAGAAGCCATTTGCTCGGCTAAGCTTAATCCGATCTGCTGCTGTCATGTAAATACTGTTTTATCTCTCGATAGGGTTTTACAGGGTTTTGAATTTTGGTTTCTTTCGCTGGATTTGTTTTTGAATCTTTTTTATATTTTCCTTTTTTTTATTTCAGTTATTCAACATTACTATCGAGTTTCGTGCAGTGCTGTAAATAGGCGTACCAAGAGAATTTTGAAATTTTCAGTCAATGCCCCCTATAAATACAACTAACATTTTTGAGAATTTTGCGAAAATGTAAGGAGAAGTTAAAAAAGCTTTGTATCTTCGAACGTATTTCTGGTTGTTTGACTATACGGCGCTGTGTAAACCCCTTTCTATTTACTTTGATTTTTAATGAGGAGAAGTTTGATAGATTAGTGAAAGTCTAACTTATTTGTACATGCTCATGCTCAAATCCAAGTTTTTAGCTTGAGAGACAAACATCTTAGCATAACTTCAAATTAAGGTCCCTACACCATGCATGCTAAGACAATTATCCCAAAAGAAAATTATGAAATGGGAAAAAATTAAGGAATGAGAAACAAACCAACACACTAAAATTGATCAAAAGTAACAATGAAGTGTTATCTCAGTGGTGAAACTTTTGATTTCAAAACTCAAAGTTGTAGGTTTAATTTTGGTGGGCAACATTAAGTTATAAACTTCTAATTTGGTTATATGTCTTCATGGTAGATATTATTTAAAAACTGTTTCATATTCTAACACCCCCTTTTCCCCTCTCTCTCTCAAAAAAAAAAGATAAAAAACCAAGAAAATACAAACTAAACCAAACAAGGCTACACAACATAAAGATCTAATTTTTCTTGTGCTGATTGGAATAACCAATTGAATAAATTTTCCTAAATTTTTTATGATTTTCTTTTTATGCGAATTTAGGGGCTTTTTGTTGGAATGACAAATTTTCAAACTTTGTAATCATGATTATGCCTAAAATTGATATTTATCCATGAATCTAATTGAAACCCAAAATTTCAAGAGGGGTTAGAAATAAAAATAAAAATAAAATTTTCTAGAAATTTTTGAAATTTTCTATAATGATCCTAATGATTGCAAATGGATCCTACAAAAAACCAAAGACCCATCATAGTCCTGTGAAAGAAAGCTAATAAAGTCAATTGTTCTTCACCAACAATATCATAACAACAATGTTGTTTATTCGATATTGTAGCACATGCTACATCATCATTAATACGATATCTTGGGATGTGTGCAACCCTATAAATATGATACTTGGGTGCACAATTCGCATAACTTTCATTCTAAGTAGTAACTAGACTGTCAATTTGTTTTCGTAATCTAGCAACTTAGAAGTGTAAATGCCCATAGTGTGGTGTGTCTTAGTGAACAGTGTCTTTATTCGAATGTACTTGGGCATAGTTTGAGCATGGAAATAAAGATCGAACTATTTCTCACCATTGCAACATTCTCCTAGTTTACTGTTTTACTTAGAATAATGTTTACCATTTTAACTTGGTATAATGTTTATTGTTTTCTAGTTAATGTTTTACTTTTCCTATTTCTCACCATTGCAGCATTCTCCTACTTTATTGTTTTACTTAGAATAATGTTTACCATTTTGACTTAGCATAATGTTTATTGTTTTCTAGTTAATGTTTTACTTTTCCATGCACTTTATTGTTACTATTATTAGTAAGCGAAATGAGTATGACTGATCTCAAGCATTGAAGTGTAATTGCTTGATAACCTAGCAGTGTTATCACTTGGTACACCTAGTAGCGGTACACTTAGTATCCTAGTAGTGGTTACACAAAGCACAAGGTGTGTACAAAAGATCAAGAACAAATGCTCATCACCATAGACTAGGATAGATTCGTTTATTCGTTTTACTTAGATTTAGAAACCATTTCCACTTTTTTTTACTTAGATTTAGAAACCATTTCTACTTTCATCACATTTGCTAGGAGTAATGATGGCCTACCAACATCAGATATCATATGCCTCGTGATGAGCTAAACAATACACATAGACTTCACTAACTTCACATGGGAAGATAATGGTCTCGAACTTAAACCAATTGTTAGCGTATTAACATTGCCTTATCTATGGATTACAATCTAGCTATGCGTAAATGCTTATGACTTGTATGGTTGGGTGTTGGATTGCTCCACTACTCATTATTCGCATCGTTGCCAAGGATAAGTCAATGTATGATGAGTAACTGATTTTATAAAGTTCGTTGTATCAGGAATCCAAAGTCAAAATTCATAATCTCGTAATAATTCTAAACAATTAAGCACACTTAAGTAAATGTCTAAAAATCACAACATGGCTTCAAACAAAGATACATCATCAATTGCCAAAGAGACAAAAAGGAGCAATGATAGAATCAGTGATGAAGAAGAATTGGGGATGCCTATGCAAACCAAAATCACATATGCTCACACTGATTCTTATCATCCATATTTTACTTTCATTTTTCATTAGGATCAGCAAATGAGGTGGATAGACATACAAGGAAGCATAGTCCTACCTCCAAATCGAGCATCACTTAGGCATGATTCAAACTACCTTAAGGGGAATAAATCTAAACCAGATTTAGGAAGGGTACAATGTGACTAAGCACATGACAAGGGCCTATGAACCCATGCAAGCACAAATGAGGAGAGATGCTACCATGGAAATTAAGCATGTACATAACAAAGGGAAGTAAGTTAACACTTTAGCTATCTTGGAAGAACTTGATGGTGATGCATTTATTGCAAAATAACTCCACAAGAATCATGAGGATCCTTTTTAAACACCTATCATTAAACTTGAAGAACCTATCAAAGTTCAATTACATTTCACCATAGCAAAGATACCATGAAGCGAGGCAACTAACTTCAATTTTAGGCAGAACTCAAGGCCAAGAGTTTCTACTGAATTCCATAAGAAGGAGTACCTGAGTCATCAAAGGAGGACAAGCTAGCATCGTTCTCCTACTACCTCATCTGCATCTTCACGATCATTGGTGGACTTTGATAGGAGGAGACCAAGGTACTAAGACTATGACAAGGAAGAACGAAGAACTCATGATTGCTATGACCATCATCCATGATACTCTGATGAAGAAGATGAAGATCATGAACCAAGAAGGCATAGGAATCAAAGAGAGGATCAAGATAGCTATGAACATAGAAGGAGGCATCGCTACAACAAAGCTCACGAACCCGATCATGATGATGAATCCCTGATGGCAACCCGTAGTATGATCAATATCTAGGAAACTGTACACATACCAACCAGACATGTAAGGGATAGCCATATCAAATAACTTAACATAAATAACATGCCTTGATTTGAGGGTGGTTACAATGCTGATCGTAAACACCACCACCAAGCATTCCACGATGCCAATGCCCTACAAAATATTGAAAGTGATTAGTAGAAATTAAAGTTATTTCCACGAACACTTGTGAAAGAAGCTGAGAGCTAGTACAGATCACTTAAAAGTTGAATTAATTAGAAGATGGAGTACCATGTTGAAGCTCTTCAATGACAAATATCAAACTTATTCCCAAGTGTCCAATCTAAGGAAACAGATCCAAGGATGGAAACAAGGGACTCATGAATCCCTTGATGCAACAATGGATAGGTATTACTCAGTATTGCATAGATGCCTAGGTGATGAATTCTCTCAACAGGAACAACTAAGTCACATTTTTTATGGGTTACAAAACAAGACCAGAGAGACCATTGGGGTTTATACCCAAGGCTGATTATCCAAAGTGACTGCCCAGCAAATATAGAGATTGAATGACCAAGTGGCAAAGGAGAAAGATGAGTTAAGAAAAAGAGAATTAGGGAAAGAATATAATAGAGATCCATTTATCAAAAAAAAGGGATGCAAGAGGGTGTGACACATAAGAAGAAGAGACCTTGGATCAAGCAATTTAGAAGAAAACTCTACCTATCTAGAAATTTGTCATTGATATAGCAGCAAAGGTAGAGAAGATGTGGGACTCAATTGATGAGAAATTTACAACAGCCTTGAAGATTGTAAAGGAGTGAACAGAGTAAGCCTTTGGTAAAGGCAAGGATGAGAAAAAGAAGAGAGATTTTGGATGAAATGACAAAGTGGCTTCAGTGGTTGAGTGTTTGGACATAAGCTTCGAAGATGAGGAAGAATGTGTTGTATGCCAATACAAACATCCCAAGGGATGTTTTCTAGCAATGGCACACTTACAAGAAATAGGGGCATATGCTGGTTAACCCTAGATTTGTCAACAAACAAATGCCCAAAAGGTTATCTTAGCCACAAGGTAATTACAAGCAAGCCTTCCAACCCACGTGCTATCCCAATGGAGCCTACCCACAACCACAAGAGCAATATTACCAGTAATGGTAATAGTTCCAATCATGGGCCATACCACCACCATGTCAATAGTATCCTTATTAGTAGCCTAATCTTTACGAATACTATGTCCAACATCCAATCTCTCAAGGTAATTGAGCCATTCAAGCTTCACAATATTATCCAGTTGAATATCATAGACCAACACCACCAAGGACATACTCTAATCCATACATGCATCCGCAAGCAACTAATTCATCAAATCAAACTCATTATTCTTTACCATCAGTGCCACCACCCACTATGCAAGGCAGAGAAAAGCTACAAGGGCAGTAAGTATATAGATAGAGAATCTTACTAGCAACACTAAGGGCCAATTGAAGAAACGCCCTTTCTTCAAGACAAGTCCAAAAAATGCTAGAAGAGTTAAAAACTCATTAAAATAAGATTCTTCTATGGAAGATACTCCTAGAAACAATAAGCTTTTACCATCGTCAAATATGAACATGTAGACTATCATGCTAATAGAGATAGTATTAGATTAGATCAAGGCAGGAACACTTCCTAGGAAAAGAATGGATCTAGTAGTTTCTTTGATTTATCTATGAGTAGTTGGAAATCTACCATGTAAGGCTCTATTGGATTTGGGTTCTAGAGTCAACTTGATTTTTCTAGAAACATATAAAGCATGGAACTTACCAACCTTAAAGAAGTGCAACATTTGGTTAGAGCTTGCAGATTAATCTATCACCATGCTTGTGGGACAAATAAAAGATGTGGTGACCACTGTTGATGGATGGTCATATCCAGCAAACTTTTTGGTGATTGACATGGAAAATAATGACAAGGAATTTTCAATCATAATGGGGAGAGTATGGCTTAGTGTTGTGGTTGCTCAGGTAGAAATGAGAGACTTATCTCTCAACATCTCTAATGAAAATAAGCATAGAGTGATACATTCACAAAAGATTCCATGCATTACTACTGATAAAGACAGGTGCAATTGTGGCTCAACCTTCTATAATGTCAACATAGTCATTACACTAGTTCACAACAATAGTAAAAAACAAATGTTTGCAAAAGAAAGAGCATGGGCCACTAAATCAAATAAGATCCTATGGTCAAAGACTGAGAACTTAAAATTGTCCAAAACATTTATGAAATAATCTGAACCACTTATTAACTTTTCTTTTAAGAAAATGACCCCAACTAAGAACTTACAAATGGAAATATCAAACCATGATCATACACTAATAGAAAGAAGAAATAAGAACTTAAATGATCAAAATGTAATTACCATCAAGATCACATGGAATGAAAATTGAAAAACTAAGTCACCAAGGATAGTAAGTGAGAAACCTCAAGTGTACAATCTAGGGGAACTAGGATATATTTTTCAAACACTTGCCCATGAGTTCAGTTGTGGGGAAGATTCCTTGTATACAAATTATGATTTGGTCACACATGAACACTTGTGACATGTATGGGTAGGTGTTGGATTGATCCACTACTCATCATTGGTGTCGTTGATGGGGGATTAAACCTAGGTCACCTGCATGACAAGTAGGAATACTCACCACTGTACTATAATAAGTGGCTCATAGCATTTCCATAGTCTTATGATGAGATCACAAGAATTGATTCGAGAAATTGTCAACATCAAATATATATTGATCCTAAAGTCAAACCATGATGTTAACCCCAAAGAAGACTCAATCTTAAGTTGAAAGAAGTACTCAAGTAGGAGTTGGAGGAGTTACTAAAGATAGGATTCATCTATCCTTTTGAGGATAGTGAATGGGTTAGTTCTTTATTGATTGTTCCAAAGAAGGAGGGCAAGTGGCGAGTATAAATTGATTTCTTATAGTTAAATACTACTACATTTAAGGATGACTTCCCTCTACCATTTGTTGACTAGGTCCTAGATACCATCATAGGACATGATTACTATAGTTTTCTGGATAAATACAATGGATACAATCAGATCCACATTACACCTAAGTACCAAGAGAAAACAACATTCACTAGTCCATAAGAAATGTTTACTTATAAGCATATGTCATTTTGTCTTTGCAATGCGCTCACCACCTTCCAAAGACTAGTACTTAGCATCTTCCAAAAATAGATTGGATATGATGTTGAGGTATTCATGGATGATTTTTCAACATATAGGCTGAATTTAAAGCAAGCACTAGACCAATTAGATCAGGTACTAAAAAGATGTGTGGAAACAAATCTCAAGCTCAATTGGTAGAAAAGCCACCTTATGGTTTAGGATGACATAGTGTTGGGACACAAAATCTCTTAGACAGGAATTAAGGTATATCTTGAGAAAATTCAAGTCATACAAAATATCACTTAGAAGACATAGACAGTGAAAGAGGTGAGATCATATTTGGGTCATATAAGATATTATTAAAGATTTATAGAGAATTTTTCAAAGATAGCAAAACCGCTAGTGGAACTCATGAAGAAGGATGCATCCTTCTAATGGACATAGTCATGCAAAAAAGGCATTTTAAACTCTAAAGCAGAACTAATTACAACACCAATCCTCCAAGCTTTGAATTGGTCCAAGCCTTTTCACATCATGATAGATGCTTCCAACTATGCGCTTGATGCAGTATTAACATAGCTAGATGATCCGATGCTTGATGGTTTCAAATCATTTGATATATGGAGAATTTATTTTATGGAACCCATAACACCTATGTCAAATGGAAAAGTGTATATTATTGTGACTATGGATTACTATACAAAAGGGTAAAGGTAGCAATAATTAAAGATTGCACAGCCAAGACTACTACCAAATTCTTTCAACAAAATGTGGTAAATAGATTTGAAGTACCCAAACTACCTATATCTGACAATGGAACTCATGTTATGGGTGCTACTTTTAAAAAGCTCATGTAACAATTGGGGGATAATCATAAACTACCATATCACCCCCAAGCTAATGGTTAAACAGAGGTTACTAATTGTGAAATCACTAGAATCTTAACTAGAATAAATAGTAAGTTTAGGAAGGATTAGAGCACTAAACTTAACAATGCTCTATGGGCCTATAGGACATCATGGGAATTACCCATAGCATACTCCCAATACAAGCTAGTTTATGGAAAACTACCAATGCATCTGTTTCAGGCATAGCTTTGAACCTTAGCTATTACTAGTCAACTTGACCTAGACTTAAGCTTAGCCCAATGAGAATGTCTCATGAATTGGAATCTTTTAGATGAAAATCGACTGGTAGCACTAATGCACAATGAGGTCCATAAGCATTACTCCAAACATAGGCATGATGTGTGGATAAGAAAAGTGATAATACAACTAGGAGATAAGGTCATTTACTATAATCTGAATCATGTACCACAAAAAACCAAATTTCAAATCGTTTGGAAGGGACCATATATTGTTGAAGGAACTTATCTATCAAGTGCATTACACACATATCACCCATTGTGCCCACATAAGCTCATTCTTGTTAACATCCAATAATTCAAATTTTATCATGAACATCCTAAGGAGTCTACTCAAGCTATCATAGTGTCTTCCACTTGTTCTCTCTTTCGTTTAACCAATCCTAATGATAGTTGTGAGGGTGTCCATCTGGACACGTAGGTACTTTATTCAATTTTTCACTTTCTTTTCACTTTTTACCTTTTCACATTTCTTGATACATTTTTCTATTCTTTTATACTTTTTAATGTTTTTTTAATAATTTCTTAATTCTTTAACATTTTTCCATTCTTTAATGAGTTTTTATTCTTTTAACATTTTTCATTCTTTTCATCTTTTTCTATTCTTACTATCTTTTTCATACTTTGTTTTCATTTTCTTTGTATATATTTTTTATTGTTAATAAAACACACCAAGAATAAGGCATGATGTAGTCCAATAAGGTGAAGATTTCCCTATGTTAACAAGTCATAAGGGACTGATTATTTGTACAGTGAGACCACAACATCCATCCACCCATTCCATTAATAAGGGGTTCTTACCATGGCCATAATGATATTCTTTCTCATCATCAAACTAAGAATAAACTTCTAATCATTATGGTTGGACAAAAAAAGTAAAGACCTAAGTGGGCATGTGAAGGGTGTGACATCAAGGGGATTTGTGGAATATCTTGGATTACTGTTGTATGTTCTATCATCTTGCTAAGGTTGTAATAATATTCTTCTAGATCTAACAAAAAATGGGAGCAAGAGTACAATAAGTGTTGCCTTACCATGTCACTGAAAAGACATGTTACCCATGCCTAAAGGTAGTGCTCTGGTAAGGTTGACATAGATAAAAATTAACATGCATAGAATAAATTTTTGGGGATCCCACTGGAAAGACATGTACCCATGCCTGAAGTTAGGCAGCTTCTCAAGAATTTCAATAATAATAATAATAATAAGTGCAATTAATAAACTCCTCCCTTGGAAAAAACACTAAGTGATGATACTCCTTGTAAGTGTGATAGTCTTATGGTTGTGAATCTGAGAGGTGAAATAATGTGATGTCACTAGACAGTGGTTTGGACTTAGTTTAAAGCTTAGACAAAAAGGTTAATGATTACTTTAACCACTGATAAAGCATAAGAATTTATTATGCCTATGGTAAGACACCTCACATCTTGATTTCTACAATTCCTTCTAAGTCCATCTCATCTTACTATATAATTAATCATAACTTGTGGTTTTGTGTAGCATAGCATAATTTCCCCAACCTGATACTACTAACATGTGTGTTTTGCTAGATAAGTATGCATTACATTCAACTCCTTAAGTGCTTGCGGACACTTTGAGGCATGATTATACAAGGGCATTAAGGGTAAAGCCTACTTTGGGGAGGATCCACTTGTATAACTATTGTATTTCATACTTCACAAGCAATCCCACATCATCTTGAGCCTTCCTAAAATAATAAATGTCAATAAATACTTCCCTTAACATCATATAACTTTGTTATATGCCAAGAATTCATTTCCTTTCTCATCCATCTTATACACACTTAATAAACTTTCATAGCCCAAGATTCCTTTATCATAAACTTTCAATGCTTGATTTTCGAAGACCCTCTAGACATGCTACATATCTTCCAAACATTTGATTTGACTCACTTTTTCCCAAAAATTCTAGGAAAATTTTGAAAATTTCAACGGTGATATCATAGCTACGATATTAGATGGCCTATGTTATCATATGTACAATATATGATCTATGATATCACATATATAAATTAGTATATATAGTGTAGGGGTGTTAGAAAAAATTATCATTCCTCATTTCCTAACATAAGGGGGTTTTTTCCATTTTTTCTTTTAACCTCAAAGCTTTGATACCCTTACTTTTGATTCTCATAACTTTACCCTTGTAGCTTTAATTTCAAAAATTCTTGAACCTTGTTGATCATGGGGCTCTCAACTTAGTCGTGGGATGGTACTTGACGTGATATTGCTGAAATTTGAATAAAAAAAATCCTAACACCTGGAAGATATCTTAAAGGATAAGTATAAGAAAACAATAAGACTTTTAAAATTTTTTAATCAAACCAAGGCTAGAAATACTTAAACAATCCTCTTAATGTATCATAATAACTATTTTGGGCCATAAATAAGAGAAAAACTAATAACTGTGAAGGGTTATAAGAGAAATAACACCTAAGAGATTCCTTTGGAGAAATTTTCTATCTCTGCAGTCATAACAAGCTAAGAACTTGATATGGGCCTTAGCAGTATGAATCTATATGGCTAAGGCCCAAATCAGGAATCTATATGGCTAAGGCCCAAATCTACATAGAATCTAGATTGGCAGCCCATCCTAAATAACATGGCTCATGTTCATTAAGTGGAGATAAAAAACAAAGACCTATAGATCAAAGATCTCACATAGTACATGGGGTTAGCTAACCTTCATTATGCTAACCTAGCCATGTTAACAACAGGTATGCCCAAGAATGAACTTGAATAACAAGTAGTAGTTGTGTATGCATTGTATGAAAAAAAGTTTGCAAATAGAAGGGATGTCTCATAGAAGCTACATGTGGCAAACTCTGAATTAGAATTGCTCAAGGCCAACTACCAGGGATAGAAAGATATTGCAACAAACCTAGTCAAAAGAATATCAAATTATCATGAGTTGTGCAAAATGGCTAGAGCATTTAAAGAAGAAAGGAGGTAGTTTGCAGTGTGGTATGTCAAGGCTAATTAGATGTTTCTACAATTGCCATGTCCATGGGATGTACTGGCCCTTCCACACATTGCACAATAGGCATGGATGGTACATAACCCTAGAATAAAAGAACAGAAGCTTCAGGTGCTACTAAATCGATGCAAATTTAAGAAGCCAAACAACAAAGGGAAGTAGCTGATGGAAGATCCACCACCACCAAGCACCACTTAAACTATATTGAGCTTCTTCAATTTTTATTTTATTTTATCATATAATTGTATCTCAATTTTTTGTAAAACCCCACTGTGACATTTGGTGTCATGTATATAGTCATTCAATCATGTATAGTTGAATCTACCTCTCAATTTTGTATGGAGCTCTATCCTCATTTTGTTTTATCTCAAGGAGGAGTTTCCAGTTAGTCATGGGGGTATGATAAAGTCAATTTTTCTTCACCAATGATATCATAATTGATGGGACGTGATATCGCATGGGCCACGATATCGCATCCTCCCCCGCGATATCGTGTACGCGATATTGCGGTGCGCCGTCATATTTATAAATAAGAGGTGGCTCTCCCTTGTTTCCTCATCCTAAGCTAGACAGTAGTGAAACTTTGGCAGATTGATCACTCTAGAGATAGAATATTTTCCATGTGCCTGCAGTAGGAGTCCTAAAGTGAACAGATCTTTATTCGAGCAAACATTGTACCTGAACACAAGTTTGTGTACGGCAATAAAGAAGAGCTTCTTGGATAAACCTTACAGTGCATGGAATAGGCTAATTAGGATTTTATTTACTGTTATTTATTACTTGTTATTTATTATCTTTTATTTACTGCTTTCTCTCTTAACCCTTCTCTCCTAGTTAAGTGCCTCA
>MNCI01013255.1:19686-59048 GCA_015680685.1 Gnetum montanum
AGTTTTCTTGCAGTTCCGATGTTACCCAATTATCGGAAGCTGAGACAATAAAAATAAGAAGTCTTTGCATGGTGTGGTTCTCACGCATAAAAACACAAAACACAAAAAAAAAAGTGAGAATTCAAAGCACACCCCGTAAAATAATTCCTTGGGCTACAAGCACTGGTTATGGAAATAAAAATGTTTCCTCTAACTAAGGCCCTTCTTGCTTCCCATTCTTTCCTCCTTGTTTCGTCGGAATGGTAGTAACTCTTGGGGGAAGCATTCTTGTTATTCAAGGGGATGGATTAACCGGATGCATTGATGTGAAGTCATTGGATGTGGTTGGTTTGAGGCCGGAGTTGGAATGAGATTTGCCAAGTCACATTAATCATGAAACACACAAGGGGCTATACACCACCTTGTTCTTGGGATTCCATTTCATTCTCTTCTCTCCATCCTTCTCTCCATTGTTCACCTCATTGCCGGTTGTATCATTAGTGTATATTTTGGTAGATACGTTATTTTATTTTTGGTAAATTCTTGTGGTTAAGACTTTAACTCTTGTTCCACATGACATTCCNGAACAAAGAAAGGGATCTGGAAGGAACACTTGGAATGGAGCAGCGCTGAAGTAGCTATGCAAGGAGCAAGATCGATGGTGCGCTTACGAATGGACAACGAAAGGCGCAATCTTGGCGTTGGCAGCAACAACACTTCTTTCTCTCTCTCTTTCTCTCAAGCTACCAAATGAGGCCTGATGTCAATGTAATAAGGTGTTCACCCTTGTTGTCATGAACACTAGTTTGTTGTGTCTTGTAATGATGATCCGTTCACATGTCACCCCATTAGTTTCCTTTGAGTCAATAATCCCATACCTTCCCGATATTATTGTAAGGAACTCGAGGACAAGTTTTCATTTATTCATGCGCAATATCGTGGCCGTCGCGATATCGCATCCTCCTCCGCGATATCGCGGTGCGCCATCATATCTATAAATAAGAGGTGGCTCTCCCTTGTTTCCTCATCCTAGGCTAGACAGTAGGGAAACTCTGGCAGATTGATCACTCCAGAGATAGAATATTTTCCATGTGCCCGCAGTAGGAGTTCTAAAGTGAACGGATCTTTATTCGAGCAAACATTCTACCTGAACACAAGTTTGTGTACGGCAATAAAGAAGAGCTTCTTGGATAAACCTTGCAGTGCATGGAATAGGCTAATTAGGATTTTATTTACTGTTATTTATTACTTTTTATTTATTATCTATTATTTAATACTTTCTCTCTTAACCCTTCTCTCCTAGTTAAGTGCCTTAGTACGACCACTTCGAGCACGTGCATTATGCGCGTTGATCCCAACAATGACTAGTGTTTGGTAGCCACGGTTGCATTGGTTTAGGGTGTGTACGGTAAGTGGCAATGGATGCTGATGCTAGGTAATTTAGACTTAGTTCATTAGTTAGAGTTAGTAATTAGTTTCTCAACCCTTTACCTTGTTAGCATAGGAGACAAAAACATAAAAATCTATAAAAATCATATACCTCAAACTTACTTAACCATACACCGTGACAATTACATGTAAGTCTGGGAAGAAAATGAATGATTAACCCTAAGTGTTCCATGGGCGTGTAGGCACTTAGTCTGTGGAGTTCGACCGGATCGCGCGTGCTACACTCATATTCGTATGGTTGAGTGTAGGGGTATCTCGCCACTCATCAGTAACAACAACAATCTCACATCAATGATGTCATGTATTTGATATTGTAGCACATGCTCAATCATCGTTGATATAATATCTTGGGATGTGTGTAGCCTTATAAATATGACAAGTGGGTGCATAATTCGAATAACTTTCATTCCAATTTCTAACTAGACTTTGTTAATTTATTTTCATAATCTAGCACTTAGAAGTGTGAATACTCACAGTGTGATGTGTCTTAATGAATAACATCTATATTCAAACAGATTATGCTTGGGCATAGTTTACACATGGAAATAAAGATCAAACTATTTCTCACCATTGTAGCATTCTCCTAGTATACTATTTTACTTAAAATAATGTTTACCGTTTTAACTTAGTATAATGTTTATTATTTTAATTAGGATAATGTTTACCATTTTGACTTATTATAATGTTTACTATCTTCTAGTTAATGTTTTACTTTTCCATGCACTTTACTATTACTGTTATTAGTAAGCAAAATGAATACGGCAGATCTTGAGCACATAGGTGTAATTACTTGATAACCCAATAGTGTTATCACTTGGTATGCCTCATAGCAGTACACTTGGTATCTTAGTAGTGGTTACAGAAAGCCCAAGGTGTGTACAAAAGATCAGGAATGGATGCTTATTACCATAGGCTAGGATAGATTCGTTTACTCATTTTACTTAGATTTAGAACCCATTTCCACTTGCATCATGTTTTCTAGGAGTAATGATGGCCTACCAATGTCAAATATCATATGACTCATGGTGAGATAAAACATACACATAGACTTTACTAGTTCCAGGTGAGAAGACAATAGTATTAAACTTAAACCAATTACTAACATATTAACATTGTCTTATCCATGGATTTCAATCTAGTCACATGTGAACACCTGTGACTTATATGGTTGGGTCTTAAATTACTTCATCGCTCATCAAAGGCCCAAAGGAGAAAGAGGTAGTAGGAGAGGAAGCAACTATCTATAAGTAGAGGAGCAAGAGGAGCACCATACACCATTCAATAACCAACACCATAGACATAACAATTTACATAGGAAAAACATTTAACGTCATCAGCTCTTAAAATTGGAAAGTAATTGATCCTCTTCGAAGATTGTGTGACTATGATAAGTGATAGATTAATCATGTCCACAATCATTATGGAAATGAATTTTAGTCCATTTTTAGAGTTTTCCCTAGTAGAGATGCATGAACAGTTACAAGAAGCATCATTTTGGCCCATAATTTCTCCCAATGATGATTAGTACCTAGGAGAACCCTACTAGTTTTGGCACAACAAGCAAGATGGCACCATAATGAAGATAGAAGAAGTTACAATTTCATACTTGGTAGATATCATCACAAAAGCATTGAATCTTCCAAACATGGCACTACCATAGATAAAATCTCCACCCACTTAGACATAGATGCAACCATCTAAAACAAAAGATAAGGAATACAATGAAATGATACTTGCTGAAAAGTTTTACTTCAAGATTGACACATACCATATCTACCCTATAAAGCACCTCAATAGAATTTTAACTTATGTTGCTAAGGGGAGGATCATTCTAAATGGAAAATATCACTCAAACATGGCTCACTTGATTATTCTTAGAGTATAGAGGATATTTAAAGAGAAGAAGTTGGAAAGCCAACACGTCCATTTCCTTGTTTGATAAGAAAATTATGTAGGTACGCTAGTATTTTGGGCTACACAAATGATACACTAAGCAAAGCCTAAAATGCTTCATAAGCATAAATTTCAAAGCCAATTCAACCAAAAAGGATCAAGCTCAGAAAACTCTATGCACTAAGATAGTAACAAGATCCACATTAGTATTGAACATACAAACCACATAAACTAAACAAGTAGAACCTAGCACTTATGTACTAGCAACTCAACCAAGACACTATAGATCTACAATGAGCCATTTGCAATAATTAGTAGAAATTGTGAGTTGGAGGAAAAGGAAGGTATCCAACATGTTTAGAGTAAAGCAAAATGAGAAATAGCCTATAGCATTAACTGATCTAACTAATGGACAAATTACTATTCATTCCATTGAGAAAGATTTGACACAATAGATTTCAAGTAATGTTGCATCATTTCAAGTAATACTTGAAATAGAAGAAGGTAACATTGTGGTGGTAATGTAACATAAGAAGAATAGGGAGCTATTTATCTCATTACTGATTATATTAAAGAAGCATTTAATGTCCTCATCATGTCTCCTATCAACTTTGCTAGAATTCAAGATGCTCAAATAATGGCTAGTGTTGAAAATAAAGAATGGAAAATAATGACTACAAAGCAACACAAAGATGCATTGGATAGGTTAATGCAAATAAGAAAGGTCATGCAATATCTTTTTGATATCCTTAATGATAATCATTGCTATGTAATCTAAGTTGATCATAACAAAGAGTAAGCTGGTAATTATAAAGACAAGGTTGCAACACATTGTGTTGGAAGTCCAAAGATTGCAAAATGAATTATGCTAACTCAAAATTCAAAAACAATGTTAATGAATCATTAGTTGGCTGAGATATCGTAGATGCTACATTGCATCTGTGTTGTAGCATCCTTGATGGTGCATATTAGTTGGTTGCTATGTCGCAGATGCTACATCACATCTAAAATGTCGTAGATGTGATGTCACATCTATTTCATAAAGTTAATTTTTATCCACCAACGATATCATATCTATGATGTCGTAGATTCAATATTATAGCACAAGCTACATTGTCATATATCCAATATTGTAGGATGTGTGAAACCTATAAATAAAACACTTGGGCACATGGATTCGCATAAGTTTCATTCCATCCTTAGGTAGTTTCTTGCAATTTCATTTTGTAGTTTTAGCGATAGAGTGAATGCCTGTAGTGTGGTGTTGAGAAGTTGTACAAAATATTTATTTGAGTGGAATGGACTTGGATATAGTTCATGTCCAAAAATAAAGATCGAGATTGCTTTTCATCATTGCAACATCCACTTAGTTTTATTGTTTTACTTACCATAGTTTTACTATTTTCTTAGTTTAATCATTTACATTTCCAAGTACTTTACTTTCTTGTTCATTAGTAAAGAGAAATGAGTACGGTTGGTTTTGAGCATTTAAGTGTAATCATTTGGCAATCCTAGTAGTGTTATAGCTTGGTTTTCCTAGTAGCATAATGCTTGGTAACCTAGTAATAGTTACATGAGCCTAAGACATGTACAGTAAGCCAGGACCAAATGCTCATCACTCTAAGCTAGAGTAGATTTACATTACTGTAATTACTTAGATTTAGATTTCTATTCTCAAATTTCATCATGTTCACAACTAGGAGTATTAAATGCCAAACAACATCAATTATCATATGCCTCACTTTAGATTAAACCATATGTGACAAAGCTACCACTAGTTCAAGTGGGAATACATTGTCCTATGATCAATGCTTAACAATCTAGATGCCACAACTAGTCCCATCCATGGAATTTGGCTAGATCATGTATGAACGCTTATGATTCATATGGTTGGGCATAGGGGTACCCGCTACTCATCAAATATGTTACTAGCTAATGAATCATGATTTGCTAGGCCTCGATATCGGATCCTCGATATCGAGTCCTCAATATCGAGTATGCGATATCGTAGCCTAAGTAATGATATCGTATACACGATATTGTGATTCCTGTGTGGACCTATAAATACTACACTCGGGCACATAGGAAAAGGGAGTCAGTAGCTGTAAGTGTAGAGTCTTTTTGTTCATTTTTAGTTCATTTTAATTCTTTCCCTAGTGCATGCTTGCAGTGTGATAATTGTAACTGTATGGAACCTTTATTCGAGTGTGACGTACTTGGACACGCACATGACCGGCAATACAGATTGAGATTACTCCATCATTGTAGCATTCACTTAGCTTTTAATTGTTCAATTGCTATTGATATTTATTGTTTTCTTAATTAATATTTCTTTACCATCATTTACTATCCCTATTATTAAACACGGAATGAGTACGACTTAATCATGAGCATTTAAGTGTTACTACTTGGTATCCCAGTAGCATATCTAGGAGTGCTTAAGTAACATGTTCTTGGTAATCCCAGAAGTAGTACACAAAGTCCAAGATGTGTACAGATGATTGAGAATGGATTCTCATCACACTTAGGCTAGCTTAGATTTTATTCTCGTATTGCTCATTAGCTTAATCAAAGTTATTCTCTATTATCCTTAGGAGCAACATAGTAATAGGAAACACATCATACAACTCACCCTGGACTAAACCATACATGACAAAGAAAATACTAGTCCAGGTGGGAAGACAACAAACTACGATCAACATGTAACTATCTAAATACCATAAATAGTCTATCTACGGAGTTTGATTGGATCATGCGTACACACTCGCATTTGTATGGTTGAGTGTAGGGGTACCTCGCCACTCATCACTGACTATATAGCACTAAAGAATATAGAATAATTTAGAATAGAGTGGATCAACAAACTAATGGTCAAGTAGTGATAGTTGTAAATGGAAAAGGAAAAGACAACATAGGATGCCTCAGTGGCTAATGCCAAAAAATATGCACATGCTAAATTCATCATTACTTTAAAAGAGAAGAACAAAAAGCTTGTTTTCAATACCAGAAGATTAACCAATATAGAAAAATAGAAGAATCAACTAGCAAATAACCTGAAGTAGTTAAGGGAGCAGATTTTCAAGGTTAACTTATAAGTAAAGTAATTTTTTAGAGATTACAAAAACTTATCAATGGAAGAAGTTCACACCAAAAGAAAAAATTCTATCATTGAAATCAATGCATAGAAAAATGAGGCCAAGAAGCATGAAAAGATTAAGGAGGACTTTAGGGCCCAAGTGGGAATGCAAAAATAACTAAATAGAAATGAGATATGGATGTCAAACGTCAAAATCAATGTTTCCATGCAATAATTATCTATCTAGTAACCCATCTTGGATAGCCTCACATTGGTCCATCAAGTTGAATTGAAGGTTGAAGAACTGTATATAGAATAAATGACTGAGTGAAGTAACAGTAGGTAAGCCATGAAATGAATTTGAACAAAAACTATCAATAATGTGCTTACTATATGAAAAGAAGTTTAAATATAAGAAGGAAGCATAATAAAAGCTTCATGTTGCCAATGTAAAACTCCAAGTGGTAAAGGCAACCTATCATGATCAAATAGATGGAGTTGCCAATCTAGCTAAAAGAATGAATGATTACCGATATCTGAAAATATTGATTAAAGCATTTAATATATAGAGGAATTAGTTTGCAACTTGGTATATCAAGGCTAATCAATTATCCCCACAATTTCCATGTCCTTGGATAATGCCTACTATGGAGATCCTTATAAATTTAGCTTGGCCAATTAATGACCCAACAACAAATAAAGAAAAACTAAGAGCTTTATTGCAATATTTCATCATGAAGAAGCTAATGGAACTTGAAAAACAACCTTAGCAAGCACTAATGTAGCATGAACCACCACCAGCCAACACTACATGAAGACCTGCATGAGCATCTTATAAGAATTTTGTCATGTCTTCTCAATTTTTTGTCATTAATGTTGAATGGTTACCCTTATTTTTTGATGTAATATTTTGTAACTTACTCAAACAAAGACGTGGCACTATGAGTTAGTTAGTCAATGAATATTACATATGTGTATGTTTCATGTTTAGTTGTTTGTACTACTCCATAATTTCGTAAGTAACTCTTTTATTTTAACTCGAGGATGAGTTTTTAATCAACCATAGGGGTATGATAAACTACTTAAAAGTTATTAACTACAATATCATAGATTAATCTGAAATGTCATAAATACCATGTAGTTGAGCTTGGTCATAAATACCAACCAAAGATTGTGAAAAATGTAATCTTTGTAATAACAGGTGTTAGCCTAGTGGTATAGGTCTGGTATGGTAACCCCAAGTCACAGGTTCATCTATTAGGTAGTCCTATGTTATAAACTCCTATAAATCTTGGGATGTACTTATGTTTCAATTATTTTGGGTTGCAACACTCCTAACAAATCTAACTTTTGCAACAATGAGGTATTAGCCTTGTGGTCTAGGTCTTAGCCTAATAACTGTAGGTCATAGATTTGATTCTACTAGGTAGCACTGAGTTATAAAATTCAAGAAATCTTGGGTGTGCCTATGTTTCACTTATTCTAGATTCTAATGACAAATCTAACTTTTGTTCATCCCTTAACTAGACTCTGCAATTCTGTTTCATAAATTCTTAGTTAGTTTGTAGATGCCCACAATGTGGTTGTAAACAGTTATATGATATCTTTATTTCAATGAAGTGTACCTAAACATGGTTCATGAATATAAATAATGATTGAGATTATTCATAACCATTGCAACATTTAACTTAGCTTAGATTTATCTTACATTCAAGTTATTTTTACTTGTTATTTACATTTCCATGTCATTTACATTTCTAATGTATGTTAGCAATTTGGTGGAATAAGCATAAATGGTTTTGAGTGCAACATATAATTATCTAGTAACCCAATAGTGTCTTTGCTTGGTTTGCCTAGTAGCAAGTTGCTTAGTAATTCCATTAGTGGTTATACTAACCTAGGGTGTACATGACAAGCCAGGACTGAATGCTTATTGTTGTTAGGATAGCTTAGCATTTTATTTCTATTATTTATTAGTCAATAGATTCAATAGTTAGGTCTACCATAACAACCCCATCCCCCATCCCCTTCACAAGAAAAATATTCAATAATTAATATTTAGTTTACTATGTTTTACTTTATTACCATAATAACCAAACAACATTAGTATATCATATATCTTACTATGAGTTAAACCATATGCTTTGACCACCATTGATAAGTAGTGGAGTATCTAACACCTAACCATATGAGATACGAGTGTTCACGTGTGATGAATCACCATTTGATGTCGATTGCGACGTCACGTACGTGACATCGGGGCCTAGATTTGACATCAAGGTATATACCCTGAGTCTATAAATACTGTGCATGGGCTCTAGTTTTAAAAGTTTTTCATTAGTTAGGTTTCAGTTTTCAAGCAAGGTAGCAAAATGTTTGTTGTTTCTTCCCCCTAGAGTTAGAATATTTTTTGAGTGCTTGCAGAAGGAGTCTAAAGTATGTACAATTCTTTGTTCGAGCACTAATGTACCTGAGCATAGCAATGTGACGGGAATAAAATAAACTCTTTTGACAATCCTTGTAGCACTAAGAATAGGTTAATATTTTCTTTATTGCATTTTACTTTCCTGTTCTTTACTTTAATGCATTTGATTAAATAATTTATTTCCAACAGTTAATGAACACGAGCACGACCACTTCGAGCATTCATATAGTACTTGGTAACCTAGCAACACTTAACGTTTGGTAACCCAACAGTGCTATTTGTGTTTAGGAAAGTGGGATGATTATTTGTATTAGGCTAGCTAGAAAATAGACATTAGTTTTCAATCTAGTCTACCCTTATTCTTGTTGTAGGCGATTACATCCATAAAATATAAAATGACAAAAAATTATATACCTCAATTATACTTAAACCTTACCCTTGAGCCTTACAAGTGTAGTTGGAAAGACAACGAATGTTCTTAATGTTGTTTCACTTCTTGGAGGAACTAGTGTATGAGATAACTATAGGTCCATAAAATTCGACCAGATCATGCATAATGCCTTAGTGATTCGTATGGTTGGGCGTAGGGGTACCTCGTTGCTCATCAACACATAATCTTGATTGAACTCCACAGATAAGGCAATGTGATTATACTAGTAATTAGTTAGCATTTTCAATCGTTGTCTTCCCATGTGAGTTAGTAAAATCAATGCATATGGTTTAACTCAAGGTGAGGTATATGATATTGATATTGTATTAGCCATTAGGCTCTTATTACACATGAAGTGAAAGTAAGTGTTTCTAAATCTAACTGATAATAAAACAAATCTAAACTAGCTTATGTGATGAACAACTAATCCTAATCTTCTAATCACACCTTGGACTTCATGCAACTACTACTGGGATTACCAAGTACCTCACTACTGGGCATACCAAGTGATAGTACTACTAGGTTACCAAGTAGTTACACTTCTGTGCTCAAGATTAGTCGTACTCATTCTACTTAACAACATTAAAAGTAAATTGCAAGTAATTGTAAACATTAACTATGAAAATAGTAATCTAATTGAAAATAAAAATAAAACTAAGTGTTGCTGCAATGATGTAGAGTAATCTCGATCTTTATTGTCAGTCATGCAATGCATCCAAGTGCATCACACTCGAATAAAGATTCCACTCAATTACAAAACATCACATTGCGGGCACACATTGGTAAGTAATGAATTCAAGAAAACAAACTGAAAGAGTTCTGTTACTAAGTTGTCAAATCTACTGTAGATCTGTGCAACCAAGTGTTGCTTATATAGGCTAGCACACACCTCGTGATATTGTTTATACAATAACGTATGTCGAGATATGATAACAAATATCACGACATCATAGATACAATATTGTAACTACGCTATCAATCACCAACTCTAGTAAGAAGATATCAACCTCAAACTTCATATTAACTAGCTATAGTCTATATTATCTTATCCACGAATTACAATCTAGTTGTGTGTGCATGCTTGTGACTTGTATGGTTATGCATTAGGAATTCTTGTCGCTAATGCTAAAGTTTTGTGTTTAGGGGTGTTGATTGGGATGTTGTGCAAAGGGGGGGGGGGGGGGGGGGTGTCGGACCCCGAAAAGAAGTTTTATTGAAATTAAAGGGGCATCAATTACAACAACTTGAATAAGTCATAGGGTTAAAGGAAAGGGAAAACTAAGAGCATCGTGAATGACACTCGGGAAACACCTTAGAAATAAACGAGTATTAGAGGAGGAACCCCAAGTTGGGGCACAACCAAATGTCCGCACAGACTGGCTTGTTACAAAATAGAATGACATAGAATTAGATGAGGCAAAGAGCTCTCAATTAAGGATAGAGAGAATTCCAATGGTAAATCCACATAATAAAAAGGGAAAACTTCCTTGTAGAGATTACTGATGCTAAGTGTAACTGGAACACATAGGTCTTTCCCGTAGATGCAGGAGATGAACCAATTGATGACTATCCAGATTGAACTTGGATGCTTGAGATGTGAGTTGAAAATAGGTGAGGCGAAAGATCTGCAACTTCTCCAACCTAGTAAGCAAACATTTGTTAGAATACTCTGTCTTTTGAAATAGAACATTGCATCTTCGCTTCCAAATATAATATAAAATAGTATGCCTAATAACTTTCCACAGAAAATTAAGATTAGTAGAAGTAATGTTCAAGAATCTGAATATGGCATCCTCTTGAGATAGCTTGTATGATGGAAAAGCTTTAGAAGCCCACTGCCACACATGTTGAGCAAAGGGACATTGCCAAAATACATGGACAAAGTCATCTTGTCCACCACATAGAGGGCAATTCGGATTAGGAATCCCCAGATATTCTAGACGTTTTCCAATAGGTAGACCATGGTGGAGAAGACACCAAAGGAACTGCTTAATTTTGGGGAGCGTTGGAAGTTTCCAAATAAGTTGGAAGAGAGGGATCCAAAATGTTTCTAACTCTTGCTTGTGCCAATACTTATTGCAACGTTGAATGACTTCAGATGGGTCATGCATGAGATGAAAGAGGACAGATGGTCGATAGGGCAAGAGTTTAACCCCATTAAGCCATTGAAGGCCATGAAAAAGGCTTTGCACTGTAACATCCAGATGCTAGTGACCGTGGAGAAAAGAGTAAATCTGAACTAGGCAATGGTTCATTGCAGCCGACTCCCCATACAAAGTGTTAAACTCGACCCCTAAAATCCAACGACTAGCCAGCCTAAGACAATTCAAGGAAATGACACGCTTTAGATACCACGAGGTAGCCACCTTAGCATTTGTGATAGCAATGGGAGTGGGCGATAGAGGTAACCACCATGGACACACTTTAGAGAGGATACTAGGGTTGATTTTAACGTTAGTCCAGTTAATGTGAGTGTGTAGAATTTGCTAGGCCCTCCAAATGCTTTTGAAAACATGAGATCCGGGAAGAATGATAGTGAGGGGGAAAAGGATCCAATTGACGAAATGGATGCCTTTCCAGAAGGGCTTATTTTTAGGAAATGCTTGATGAAGCCTTAATTGGAGGAGGGTCCCTATAATATTTGAGGCATCTAAATGTTGTACCAACCACTTAGCAACCAGGGTAATTCCTTGCTTATAGGAGTTCAAAAGGCCTAAGCCACCCTTATTCTTGGGGAGAGTAACAATAGTCCAAGCGACACAATGAAAGCCTTTTTGAGAGTCCTTGGAGGACCACATAAAGTCACGGAATAACCGTTCTAGCTTCTGGTAGGCAGCTTGGGAGGGGGCCCAACACGAAGAGTAATACACATGGGTGGACGCGCATATGGACTTACAAACAAGGTATTTACCCGCAAGTGTGAGGGGTTTAGTTTTCCATTTGTCGAGTTTCTTTTGAATTCGATGAATAACTTGCTCCCAAAGGATAGATGTTGAGCCTCTAAAGCGGAAAGGGATTCCCAGAATCTTAACGATGTCTTGATCTTGAAGCTGCTTCCACTTATAGTGGGTCACATGGTTGTAATTGCCCTTAAAGCTATAAACAGAGGATTTATTCCAATTAATTATGGAACCTGAGAGTGTGCAATATTGCTCCACCCTTGATAAGAGGCGGTGCAAATTGGTGGCTGTGTTTTGAACTAGAAAAAAGGAGTCATCGGCAAAGTGCATATTGAGAAGCTGTTGTTGAGAGGAGGAAAGGCTAACCCCAGTGAGAACTTTAGTTTGAATATCCAGGTTAATTTGATGACAAAGAAATTCTGATGAAATGATAAAGAGATAGGGGACGAGAGGACAACCTTGGCGCACAAACTTATGTATTGGAAAGGGAGAGGTAATGTCGAAGGTAGTGGCAATTCTTGCAGTAGCATCTAAGAATAAGCATTTCACCATATGCAAGAACTTAGGTCCAAAACCAAGTTTGGTCATAGTCTGCAAGATAAAATCCCACTTAATGTTGTCATAAGCCTTGGCATAATCAAGTTTCACTAGGAGAATATCTTATCCATCATCCTCAGCCCACTTGAGACCTTCCCACGCCGCGACCACATTGTCTAAAATATATCTACCAGGAACAAATCCTATTTGCTGAGGGGATATGATCTGACCAAGAATTTTTTTTAGCCGTAAGGCAAGGCACTTTGCCCAAATTTTATACACTACATTGAGAAGAGTTATGGGATGCCAATTGGAGATACCGGTTAGATCCCCAGACTTGGGGAGGAGACAAATTACCCCTTGATTTAGATTGGGCCCAAGGGAACCAGTTAAGAGAGCTTCTTTAATGACCTACAAAAGATCCTTGCCCACCAAATCCCAATGATTTTGAAAAAATTCTACAGGAAACCCATCATAACCAGGAGCCTTTCCTCGACTTAACTTGGAACAAGCCTCCTGGAGCTCCGCCAAAGTGATATCAGCATCAAGGCTTTGAAGCATAGTGGGATTAATAAGGCGAGGATAATCAAGGGTGGCAGCCTTGAACGAAGAGATGTCCATTGGGATAGCTACAAAAAGGGTTTTGTAGTGGTTCTTAAGAAAAGAGAGGATACTATTGTGGTCAGTAATGGTGGTACCATCACATGAGATTTTGTCAATAGCATGCGAAGGGGAAGTAGCATTAAGATATTTAAAAAATTCCTTACAATGTTCTTCTTGAATATTTAACCAAGTGAGCTGACTTTTAGTTAAGGCACTTTGTGCTCAGTACACTTCCCAATGTTGGAAGGCAACGCGTGCTCTAGCTAGCCCCTCGTGAACTAGAGTATTGAAGGGATCTTGAGCTAGTTTATTAGTGAGATGTTCAATAATGAGGTGAATTTTTTTGTATTCATGTTTGGATTGAGCAGCCACGGTCTTACCATATGAACGAGCAAAGTTTCGCACTCGACATGAAGCACGATGCCACCAATTAATCCAACCCACCTGATTTAGGGGCCTATGTTCGGCATTCCAAAGGTTGGATAGAAGAAGTTGGGCAGTTGGGGAAGAAAAACANTTATTTTTCTTCCCCAACTGCCCAACTTCTTCTATCCAACCTTTGGAATNCATGAATCTTGATAGATATGGAGATAGGAAGATGGTCGGATAAGGTGGCATGATGATGAACTGTAGTGGCAGAGAAAGCTTGCCAAAAGGAAAGGGTGGAGAAATAGAACCTATCTAACCTGCTGTAGATGCGAGCCTGCCCAATACGGAGATTGCTCCAAGTAAATCTATGGAGGCGAACGCACGTGGGGTTGTCTGCCCCATCTGAGAGGTAAAATCTTTTCTTAAATGCGGACCAGGCCTGATACTCGAGATTGGGCAGTTGAAGAAACGCCCCTCCGAGCTTATCTTGAGGGAATTATACCATATTAAAATCTCCTCCGAATATCCAAGGCATTGGGGGGAGAGAAGTTGCAAGTTCATGCCAAAAGGAGAGCCCGTTCTATGGAGTCATTTGGGGCATATATAGAGCAAATGCCAAAAGGGCCATGCTGGGATGAGAAGGTGGCCCAGGAAACTCGATGCCTAGAATCAGAACCACTTTGAAGGATTTTAGTTTTCCAGTAGGGTGAGAGGAGAATGGCCACACCTCCTTTCCCACTTGCATGGGATGTCGCTAGGAGTGAGGAGTGAGGAAGAAACCAATGGGCGGAATAGGATAAAAGGTCTGTTGAGATCTTAATTTCTTGAAGGAGAATGAAATCAAAAGCCAAATTAGGACTAGATATAAAGTTGCTTGCTCGCTTCCGTCGAAGCCTATTAGTAAGGCCTCGAACGTTCCAAGAAAGGAGATTCATGGGGAAACAAGGGGTAGTTTGGATGGGAGGTCAACGAAAGGTTTGGGAGTCGAAGTATTAGTTTCTTTTGTTCCTGACAGGAGGGCAAAGGAGTTGTTGGTGGGGACAAGGGTCATGGAAGTGTCTAGTGAAGAGAAGTTGGAGGGAGAAGTAGAACAAAAGGAAGCTTTGACTCGTTTCCTTCCACTGGCCACCACGAACTCATCCTCTGAGAATGAGTTCTTGACAACGTTTGAAGGGATGACCTGGGTGGAGGTGTGAGTACCTGACTATTGTTTTTGTAGCTTGGAGAGGCTAGACTGAGAGGAGGATTTAGGAGTTGTTGGGGGAGGATATCCGAATTTAAAGGATACTGAGGATGGGCCTACTGGTGGTGTGACTGGGGAATGAGTCTTCTGAGATGCTACAGGTTGTTTCTTCCTAGCTAGGATAGGACACGCCGAGATATGATGCTTGGCCCTATGACAATAGCTACACGAGTTTGGAAGGTAAAAATAGTCCACTTTTTGGGTGAAGAGTTTTCCAACAGCAGCAAGGGTTAATGAGGTCTTCCGAAGGGCTATATCCAGTTCAATACAATAACGGCAAATTTGAGTTCCATTGATAACCGTACAATGATCGGAAATAATAGGGCCCAGGGTGCTAACAATGTCCCTCTCAACAGATGAGAAAATGAGTGGAAGACTGGGCAGTTCTACGTAACAAGGAATTATATTAAAAGCTGGGTCATTGACATTAAAGTCAAAACTCCAGGTGCGTGCGATTAGGGTTGCATTTCTTGTTGGAAATTTTTTTTGAAAGAGAGCCTTTTCGACCTGGGAAGCATCAGATAATTCTACCAAAATGAAATGATGAGCGTAGTAACGAGCATGAGAAACTTGGATGCCATGGGGCTGAAGGAGGCTATGGATTCGAGTGTTTAAACTTGGGAACCTTGGTAAAAACCCCACAATTTGAAAAAATAGAAAACGAGATGTGAAATCTTTAGAAACTGCTTCAAAAATATCATCCGGTAAAAGAAAATCAATTTGAGGTGAGGTAGATGAACTTCCCTAAGGAAATGCAGAAGCTGATGAATCCATCATTGTGACTTGCCCATGCCTGGGCCGCGCGCTTTCCTGACACCATTCTGCAACCTTGACTAGAGAAAAATCCTCACCACCAGTGTGCGTGTCCACCCACCGTGGGCAAGGTTCGGGACAACGTGGCAGAAAGAAAAAAATGGCCAAGAAAAATAGAAATCGCGACAGGGTTAGCCGGTAACGTCAAAGCTGCCCTGTTCCCCACCAAACACTGGGCGAGCGATGGTGACAGTGGCACCGCAGGAGGTGGAGTGTAGGAGGGCTCAGCAGCGCAGCGGTGCCCAATGGAAGAAAAGAGCGCCAACGATTATTTTTCTGTCAGCATTTGGACGTGCTGCAAGAGGGACAAAAACCAACTTGGCGATTCCAGCACGGTGAAGAGTAGTGATTCCTAATTACAGCAACATTGTATTCCTAGGCAAGATATGTAATTTTGAGTTATACTTTAGGTATCATTATATTCCTCTATAATCCTTTTAAAATATTATGTTGGCTATATGTCTTGAAATGCACTTATAGTCATTCTTCTAGATTTTGACATTCCCTTGTGTTAGGGGTTGTTGGACTTCAAAAATAATGATTAATAATTTTAAAAAAATGTTTCAGAGTATATTAACTCATCAACATAAAAGAGAGATACTAAACATGAGATGGAGAAATCCAAGGGTTTTGGGATGCATTTTTCAGGTTTCCATTTTTATAACTAATTTTAAAAAACCTCTCATTTGGAGTAGGAAAATGATTAGACTTTGGCATTATTAAGAAGTACTTCATGGGTTTTCAGTTCTTATTATAGACTTGGTTATAAAGAGAAGAAGAAAATTCTTTACAAAGAAAAAAGGATGTAAGAGTAAAAAATAAGAAAGAAATTATAATAATGAATTAATAAGATAAGAAATGAATTATTTGTTCAACCTTCATTAGAAATTTTCCTGCTTGAAGTTGTAACTAAAAGCAATATCTTTAAGAATATGGTATTTAACTCCTAATGAAAGATCATAATTATATTTTTGCTAGAAAATAACTACATAACAAAGCTTCCAAAAAAAATAAAGAACAAGATGATACTTCCAAATACAAAGAGAGGTAGAAGGTAAAGTAGATTATTGCCAAAATTTTATGTTGGTTGTATACCCTCTCATAGAATCATACTTTTAGTTGGGAAGGGAGGTTTTTCAAGATTGGTTGTAAGAATGGAAGTTCGAAATGACATCCTCAAAATCATTGGACTTTTTCTTTATATTCTCTTATACTTTAATATGAGTACTCTAAAATTTTAAAACATTATTATTTATTTTTTAAAAATTATTATTCATCATCCACAAGGCTAGAATGAACTCCACTTTGTTGACTTCAAACTTGGGAAGGGATGATACTTATTACCATGTAGTGTTAATGTAGAGTAATAATTTTTAAAAAATGAAGGCCATAACTTTGGAACGGGTAGGTCCTTGAAATTCTCTAATAATATATATTCGAACATCTATACCATGTGGAATTTCTCGGAGTTTTAACACAACTTGCAAAAAAGGCAAATAGTCCATCACCACATGGTTGATACTTCCCTTGTACTTAACATGCAGTATGATAGACTCAGAATTCTCGAAGCATATCCACAAGCATGGTAAAATATCTAAATCGTTAACCCTATATGTCCTACCAGCCAACCTGTAAAACATTAAAAACACTAGCATGTCCGCCCATTTGCATTACAAAAAAAAGTTTCCAAAAAGCTGAGTGCCTGTTACGGAACATGGCGTGGACAGGGACGCTTTAAGAAAAAACAAAGGCATGCTCCAGAATATTCCACGCGTGTGTAGTAATTCGACACGGTCCACTAAAGATGAAACATGTGTCAAGAAATTTCAAAAAAAAAAAAATTATGTTTCTTGGATAACCACGTGTGTCTATCAGATAAGATAAGGATTCGCCACATTTGCTTTGTTTAATTTAATATACTCCAAAACCAAACAATGTTTAAATCTAACTCTTATTATCGACAACTCTTTGTGCTTTCTATATCTACTAATTTAAGCCAACAGAGTTTTGCCTATATAAATATTGGGATTTTTGAACGAGGAAACAGCCTGAATTTTTTAAAATGTAATATCTGTTAAATAGGGTCAGTGATTATCCATTGTTCCGATATGGAAGTCACTAGATTGGTCTGTTCTCTATAAAATAAAAAGTTTAATTTTTTATTTTCTAGACCAGCAAATTCGGGGTTGATAGCAGAACCTTTAGAAAAGTATTTTACCAAAAGGTTACACTCAAATTGGTTATTTTTAGTTTTTTATTTCTGGAGACAACGAATCTTAAGGTTGATATCATCATTCTAGATGTGAAATACTAGCAAACATATCTCATTGTTAAACTACTTCACCATTGTCACATCTACCAAGAATTATAGCAAACTTGGAGCCTTTTTTTCAATAAATTAAATATTTTATTTTAAATTAAATTATTACTTAATGTAAATTGAAAAAACCAAACAAAAACCATACAAGAATGCAGGCTACTCCACTACTGTCACATATGTAAACAGAAACATTATTAATATCAAACCCTCCATCATATTTCCAAAAAACTAAGAATTTTATTTTAAATTAAGAAGTTATGAGCCAATTTAAGAAAATAAAAAAGCAAAAACAAAACACACAAAAAAGCGTTTTTGAAGGTGGAAAATGCTATAAGATAGGAACACGAACAGGCATGGGGATAACCAATTCCGTTTAAAAAAAAGCTAAAACGGGAGCAAGAGGAGCCACTTCAAATTAAAACATTATTGCACACTTTAAAACGAAAAATACACAACAAGACGTTTTTCAGATGGAACAGGCTAAAAGATAGGAACACGAACAGAAACAGGAACAGCAGCAGCCATGGCAGTAACCACCAAGAAATAAAGGAGTTACCTGAGAAGTGAAACGGTAATTCCAGTTACCCACAAAACTCGGAAATCGGTCAGTAATGCTTAGTGAAAGAAACGGAGAAAAGGTTTTGGAACATTTTGTCTGGTCCGAGTTTTGCGAGCAGACATATTGAGACAAACAGCGAGAAAAGTGCCCATTAACTGGTTTTTTCCACAGGGTTTTGAAACCGCCCGAGAGTTAGAACACGGATATTTGTTAAATCGGAATGAGAAGAAAGAGAGAGAGAGAGAATCAGAGGGGCCATGATGAAAAGGCTGTGCAATTGTTGAACAGAATTGCAGGAATAACGAAAATGCAAAAGGCAATGCCATGATTTGGCCTCCTCTCTGCACTTCCTATTGAATATATATATATTTAAGTGGACAAAAAAATTGGCGTGAATTGGGGCACAATCATACTGGTCATTCCTTGTACACTGCTCGGCAGACAACGCCTCTGACACAGGCCTGGATCTGTAACGGAACTTGAACACAATTGCAGGATTTGTTTGCCCTGAATTCTCTCTCGTAATCCAGGAAAACCAAAAAACCTAATTTTGTTTCCGATTTCTGCAAACTCTTGCGCATCGACCTCCCTCTCTCTCTTTTTTTTATTTTCATCCTAGTTTGCCAGATTCGAGAGAAGGGGGAAAAAGGTTTTTTGTTGGATTTCCTGATTCAGAGATCCGGTAGGAACAAGAAAGATTTGCAGCATGTCGCAATGGGTGAAGAAAAAAATTGAGCAGCTGGATCCCAACAACACGAAGAAGAAGAAGGAGAAATCCAAGTTCCATGAGAGCATGAAGAAGCTGATCTCAGAGATCAAATCCAAGAAGGAGTCTCTGGCAGGCGTCCAGACAGGGTTTCCTTCATCTGTTGCAAGTTTTGTGACGAATGCACAGCTGGGTGAGCTGTTCCCTTCCAATAACAAGAATAAGATGAAGAAGAAGAAACTCTGGTTCAGCAAGGGATCCAGAAGGAAGAAGAATCAGGAAGAAGAAGAAGGAAAACAAAAAGATAGCGTGCAGAGTTCTGATAAGGTAAGTCTTGCTTCAGAATCTTCAATTCCCAGAGACCCGGAACATCCTGCAATTACCCAAATGGATCATGAGTCATGTTGCAAGTCAGGGGATGCCCAGGATCAAAATTCTGTAGAGGAAATTTCTCAGATGGAGGAGTCTGAAGATGTCAGAAAGCAGCTTGGCAGAGACTCCAGTTTTGTTGCAGATGGCCTCCAAATCCAATCATTGCAGCAGCAAGAATATGATACAGTAACCAGCTTTGACTCTGACTTGCTACCCAGCAGCAACCCACAGCAACCTGCAACAAGGCGAAATTTGCATGATCCAGTTTTGAAAGAGGGCACCTGCACCTGTAATGTTCATGGCTGTTCTTCAAAATTGCCCTCGCCTTACAGATATGTTATCACAGCGGTAATTGTTATTATCCTGCTGATTTCTGTTTTTGTTGAGACGAAGAGGGCAGCTGTAGCAGTCACAGTTGCTGTTTTCCTGCTTTTGAGGTTTGGGATGATCAATCAAGGAATGGACTGTAAAAGAATTTTTGCCTCTATTCATGCCTTATTCGAGCATTTTCACATGTCTGGTTCAAGGGCCTCAGAGACTGCTAATGGTTGCCTGAGATTTCAAAGGCCTGTGTCTGTTCAGAAGCAAATTATTCGATCAGAGCAGGATTTGCAACTTGGCAAAGGATCAAAGAAACAGGTTTTGAAAAAGCTCTGTAGCATTCAGAGATGCTCTAGTTTTCCTCCAAACTCTCAGAGAGTAGGTGGTGTAATCAGTCCCTTGGATAAAATAACTTTTTCCAGAGCACATGTCATCGAGGATATCAATGTTTCTGAGGGGAGCCATGGCAATGAGCTTCAGAAGATTGGCTCAAATTCTTTGCCTGACCCTGAACCTTTGCAGGAGTTGAAACAAAAATCAACTCTGGGATTTGTTACTGGTTCAAGTTTGGTAATTGTTATCCTTGCAGGCCTTACAGTTGGGCGTCTGAATGCCATTGTATTGGCTACTGGCTGGTGCTTTTTCATCAAACGTGTTCTCCTCTTATGTGAATGTATTTCAAAGGCTGTATTATCAAGATAACTCAATTGCATCATATGCACTGTCTTGATATTTCATGTCTCGCATATACCTCAACAAAAATAGAGTTCTCAAATGTCTGATACTTTTAAAGAAGCAAGAGCACAAAATTCTTTTAAAAATTTATTGTTTTGTTTCCTGTTTTTTTCTCATTCAAAGACAACTCACATAGTTGCCTGATTTTAAGACAACTACTACCTAAAAAACGGCTGTGAACTCTCTTGTATAGGCATTTTTTTCAGATTACTTGTACATCTACATCCCAAAGGAACCTATAAAAAGTCTTTCTTTGGTTGTTGACGCTGAAATTATTTGGCAATGAACAATAATTTTCCGTGCAGTGCTCCCAGAACACTATGTTAAAGAGAATGGCTCTTAATTTTCATTTCTAGAACTGACTTAATGTGGGTTATTTTAGGGTGCTGGTAGAGATGCTGATTTGGATGTCTCAGAACCAATTTTTGAAACAATGTTTTGGTTTTGAATTTCTCATCCACGGCAGTTGGACTGATTTGATTGTTTGCCCATTCAGTGTCAAATTTCTTTGTTTGCATTAAGGAACTGTTAACTTTGTCCTACGAAGTTTGTCTTTACGGTATGCTGAATAGCTTATTGTTCTACAGCACATGGCAATAATTAAAAACTATAGCAGCATCTTCGGACATAATAGATGTACTGTTGCTCATGTTTTAGGGTATTGTAGATTTTTGTTGTGTCTGATCCAGAGATGGGTAATTTATTTTTACTGTGTCTCTGGAATTTTCTAACCACTGTTCTTTTACATTTTCCAGTTCTCTATCATCCAGCCTGTTTCCTCATGAATCTGCCCATGGAACACTTGCCATGGGTTTAATTTTCCGAATTTCCTAATGCCATGAAATAGTGAACAGTTTGAAGAATAATGCCGTGTTCTAAGTTCACTCTTATGCTCATCCCCAACTACTGTATACGATATTTTACACCAGAAGAAACATTACGTGAATGAAATCCCTTAATGTCGAGGTACCATTTCAGACTTCTGTTCAGAAATTCTAGCAAAGCTTAAAGCAGGAACAGAGAAAAGTATACGATTTTTATCCTTACTAATTATCTTTTGAAGACTCAATCATGGCAGGTGCCCAAATTTATGGTCTGGAATTCCACATGTACAAAAAGTTAGGTGCAAGATTTTGACGGGGAGAAACAAGGTCATTTTATCCAAGGACCTCCTCATAAGCAGACAAAACTTGAATTTATAAAGTAGCAGAACCTTTGCCAGCCAACTAACAACTACAATTGTCCTGAATAGCCAAGTCGCTATCATCTAGTAGTTCCCTTTGAACATGGGAAAGTCCTCAGATATTTCAAATTCATTTTTGATTTTTGATTTTTGATTTTTCAAAAGCAGTTTTATGATAAAACCAAATTTTCCTGGGAATCTAGCCTTGATCTTGTTCTCAGCTTTTATCAGTCCTTTAATGCTGTCATCGAAATAGAGGTAAGGATGAACAGTAACCCGAGTTTTAAGTCCATGAAAACTGTTTCACAGCAAGCCTTTATAACCAGGAATTTCCATGTCAGATTCCATTGAAGCAAAAGAAAAGGTCTAATATTCCTATTCCTGTTAATGTTTTTATTTATTCCAAAGTCTGCACGGTTTTAACATGACACCACATTATTTAGGGTTCTTTATTTCTTAATCCACGATATGTGCATTCTATATCGGTCAAGACGATACTTTACATCATGGCTGATCGTTTGAGGGAATCTAATAATGCTGTTTTTCTTTTAACCGAATGTAACATTTGTTCCTTGATTGGATGCCGGTGGGTTAGGGAATGTATTATGGTACACCTTAAGGCTTAAGATAATCCATCGGATGAAGTGGAACCTTTCACTGAAAGCGAGAGAAAAAGAGGTATGAACATATTCAAAAAAAATCACATCAGTGAGCGGAAGGCGTTTGTGGATAGAACGTTTTTGATGGCAGCTCTTGCCTTTTTATCATGTGAAAGTGAACCTTACACCGTTTGCCATAATTGCCTCTCAATTGCTGTTTTTTTTTGTTTTTGATGTTACCGTGTCAAAAAGGTTAATCGTTCCTTGCTCATGTAAATTTGCACACCTTTCTTTGGTCGTTACACTTATTGTCTTGTTGCTGCTTTCCCTTGTTTTTGTCAATGTCTTTTTTCTGCTTTCTCTCCTTAACAAGAAGGAATGGTAACAAAGAAGCTTTAAGTAAAAAGTGAAAATCCACTACACAAAGGCTTTATCCGTTTTTTGATTTTAAAGAAAAGGTTTAGGTTTTTCAAAGTAAGGATAAAAACCTGTAACGTCATTATTTTTAATATTATTAACTTTTTTTTCTTTTAAGTGTCACCTTACTTTGTCTTTGCCAATTGACCATCAAGCATTGATGATCATTGGAATATCCTCACTTTAAGACCCATGACTCTCAAAGTATCCTTTTTATTCATTAATGATTTGAGAAGTATAGCTTTTGTTATAAATTAGCAAAGGGTAGATATGGGGCCTATGAACTACATGACACCCTTGTTTGCAGGTAACGTTGTTGCACATAGATTACTCTTTTATTGCAATTAAGGTTTCTACAAATGTTTTGTTGATATTAATAAACATTTACGGGTTGTTGAAAGCATCTCATCATCCAACCTTTTAGTCTTCCTTAATACATTTTGTTTATATCCTATTTTGATTGTAGGTGATTTTAATAAAGTTTAGGACTTATCAATAAACATTTATGAGCCTTTTGGTCTTCCTTTATACATTTTTGTTTAAATCGTATCTTGATTGTAGGTGATTATAATGCAATTGGGACTTATGAAAAAGATTGGAGGAATTTGACAAACATTTATTCAGGAGCCGTTTATTTCGGTAGTTCAACAATTGGGCCTTCTCGATATTCCAATCTTTGGTTGTGCTTACACTTGGTCCAATTTTCAAACTAGTGGTGATGAAATTGTTTGTAAGCTTGATTGCTTTATGTGTTTTGATTCTTAGTTGATGTGTTTTCTATTGTCAACAACTACCCGGATGACATAGGCCTTCTTAGACCATTGTCCTTTGACTCACAACATCATTATAGATATTAAGTAGTATAATTAAATAGGAGAATTGTTGGGTAGAATCTCCAGATGTATGGAAAATAGTGCAACATTATTAGAATCTATAAGTTCTAGGTATAATCTAGTTCAAAATTTTTCGAAAACTAAAAAGGGTTAAAAAAAAGTTGTACTATAGTTGAGGGAGTGACATGCCTTTAATTGGCAGCAACAATGGGATTCACTTCAACGATATTATTCTTTGGTCTAGGAGGAAAGTGCTAATTAGAAAGAATGCCACATGGCTAAAAGGTTCCACTTATGGTTTAATTAAATTTGCAAAAACTTGAATTATGCAGTTGTAGGAGGAGGATGGTAAAATTACTTCAAATCCTGCAAAGATGGTTTACTTGGGACTATATGGGTTCAGTTCTCCTTACAATGGGGTTTCTAAATAAGTAGAGGTTAAAACTCTTACAATGCTATAAAGGATCTAGATTCTCTATTTATTAAATGGTAGTAAGATTGAGGACTTTTAGGCTTGCAATGGACTTCATCAGTCTTTGAGATTGCTACTAGGTATGTCTTCTACTATGTTTATTGCTAAAACTAATATCCTTTGCTTAAATGGTTCTATTTCACCATATCTTTTTATTATAGCTATGAAAGGCTTAGGGGCTTATTTGCTTTACTATCAAGACTTGGGATTAATTATTAGAATCACACCTACTTTTAGTTGCCTAGAGTTCACACATTCTCAATCCATGGATGGTAATTTTTTGTTTCTTCAAGGGACTCATGAATCTTTGACTAACAATTTATAATGTTTTCAATATTTTGTTGCAACATCAGAGATTTAAATTAATTTTACAAAAAGTAAAGATTTTAATTTTGACATCCTAGAGACAATAAACATTTCTACATTATTTGAAGATGAATTTCTCTACTAAATACCTAAGTATCCCTTTAACTTTTGGAAGGATTACTAATTGTAATACCTCACATGTCTAGCCCAAAGCCTAGCTTAGGAAGAAATCGTAACTAATACATCATCATCATTGTAACACCCTACTCTAGAATGTGGATCAAACAACACAATGAAAAGCTATAGATTACTCTATAAAAACCTCATCAACAAGCTACAAAGCATGGTATATACACACACTTCAAACTATCATATGTATATAAACATTGAACACAAGATTATATCAACATCAAAGTAACATGCTAGATATCTACATTAGGCATACATCTAGTCCAAAATACCACAACACATTAGTCAATATATTAGGCATATATCATATCACTATCATCATCCTCCTCCTCCTCCTCTTGTTCCAACAAAATGGGATCAACTACATGAGTTCCTTTCTGCCATTTGCCCCTATGAAAAGCTAGATCTTTGTTTACTTGTGGTTTCTTCAAATCATCTTTGATATTTTTTTGCTTGTTTTCTTTAGTCTTCCTTTTGGTGGCTTTTTTAGAACAATGATGCAATGACCTTTGTTTATAGGCTTATTGTCTTATCTTCTTTACACGTGTCCAAAAGTATCTAAGCCAATATTCTTATAGATTATCTAAAATAGAAGCCCCTCCAAGTCTTCCTCTAATGTCTATATTATGTATTTTATCTCTTATGGTAACATTTAATCTCCATCGAAGCATTTGAGTCTTTGCCACACTACTTTATTGGTTATGCCTTTTTTGTATGATCTAACCTGAGCATCATATAAAATAGCAAGCATAATTGTTGTTCTATAAAATCTTCTCTTCAACTTTACTAGTATTATTTCATCACATAGAACACTACTAGTATGCCTCCATTTTAACCATCTTATCTTAAGTCTATGTTTTATATCTTTATGAATTTCACCATCTAATACGATTAATCCTAGGAAGCAAAATTGTTTGCAGCAAGGGACCTTTTGGCCTTGAATTGTTACTGGTTTTTCACAACTATTTATGTAATTATTAAAATTGCATTTCATATATTTTGTCTTACTTCTACTAATTTTTAAGCCCTTTGATTCTAGAACGTCTTCACTTTTCCATTTTAGAAGCAATATTTTCTCAAGTTATATCCACCAACACACTATTATTTGCAAATAACATACACCAAGGTACTTCATCTTGTATTTTCTTTGTTAATTCATCCATAATATGGCAAATAAGTATAGGCTAAGTGCAAACCTTTGCTCTAGACTTGCTGTGATTGGAAAATTAGATAGTGTTCTATAACTATTTTAATTTTAGTGGTAACTTTTTCATACATGTCTTGAATCACTTTAATATATCATATCATTATATACATCATATATACTTTACATAAGTAGTCTATAACTCAAGGGCTATCCATATGAATATTCACAACAAAAACATCTACATCTCTTGTAAAAATATGTAATAGTAAAGACAAAAACATAAAATAAATGCCTTTATATAATAGTAAAATGTGAAGCTCATTCTCAGCATCATAGACAAAAACATATGTAAATGCCTTTACATGACATTGACTTCTATATACATGACTCTCTAGTGCTGTAGTGGAGTTTACAAAAATGAACACGTGACATGACAATTTTGACAAAAAATGAAAAATAAAATCTGGCAAGGTTGTGTAGCCTCATGCTATTCCAGGCAAAGGTGGCTCTTCTATAAGTTTCTTTCCCTTGTCGTTAGGCTTCTTAAATTGGTACTTGTTTAGGAGTGCCTACAACTTCTCTTCTTTCATTCTTGGATCATGGACCATCCATGTTGATGAACCGATGTTTGATGGACTTGGCATGTTCCATGAATATGGCAGTTGTGTAAACATCTAATTTGCTTTAACGTACCATGCTACAAACTATTGTTACTCTTCTTCAAAAGCTCTAGCATTTTTTCTGAGTTCAGAATAGTCTATTAATCTTCTAGCTAGATTCGTTGCTATATCCTTTTGCCCCTAGTAGCTAGCCTTAACTGCTTCTAGTTTTGAGTTTGCTACTTGAAGTTTTTGTAGAGCATCTTTTCTATCTGCAAACTCCTTCTCATATAAAGCATAAGTGGCTACTACTTTCTATTCTAGTTCATTTTTGGGCCTTCCTACTGTTAACATGGCCTAGTTAGCATAATGAAGGTTTGCTAATATCATGTATTCTTTCAAGTCTTCTATCTGTAGATTTTTATTTTTCACTTCTGCTTGATAGGTTTGGGCCATGCTATTCAAGATGGGTTGCCACTCAAGATTTTGTGCTACAATAGAATTGATTTTGACCTTTGTCATCTAGATCTCTTTCTCATTTATATGTTTATACATGGCCACTTGGTCTTGTAAGTGTTCTTTGAGCTGTTCATGTTTCTTGGCCTCATTTTGCCATGCATTGATTTCGATAGCTGATTTCTGTTGGATGGTGCATACCTCCTCCATAGAAAGGATTCTATTTTCTCTTACGAGGTAACTCATATCTTGGTTGACCCTCATCAATTACTCTCTCAACTGATGGATACTTTCTTCTAGAGTGTTTTTCTACTTTTCTACTATGGTCAACCTCATGTTATCTACAACGAGTTATTTATTTTCTTCTTGTAAGGCAACAAGTGCTTTGGCATGGGCATATGATTGGGCTTAAGCTACTAAAGCATTCCATACTACCTTTTCTTTCTCATCTGCTATATCTTTATTATTCTTAAGGAGGAAATTGATTTGCTTAGTTTTGAATTGTGATATCTTAATTGGTGCTATGAATTGAGTTGGATCTCTCCTTTCTACTCTCAGGGCTATAAGCTCTTCTTGTAACCTATGAAGCTCATTCTCAGCATGTTCTGCCCCGGTTTCGATCATGATTAATTTTCCTTTGATGGCTATTAATTCAGACCATGTTGCAGTGATATCACTAGAATTATCAAATAGATTTTTCATAACTTGTCCTATTTGCAATAGTCTATCGAACACATCTTCATGTTCTTCAAGAGTCATAGAGGTACCAGTTATCATTTGAGCATCTTTGGCTCCAGAAATATTAGCTAGTGGCATAATAGGTACATTAAAAAATTCTTTAATCTAATTTGTGATCACTTCTATAGCTCCCATTGCATCATGGTGTTGCATGACCATAACTATGGCTCCTTCTCTTGATCCAAGCACCACTTGGAATAATGTAGCATTCTTGAAAATCTGTTATGACCATTGGGCCTCTCCTCTTGACTACAATGACATCTGTCCATTGGCAAGATTTGTTAAGATGGTTAGCTTGACTGCATCATCAATAACTTTGAATAAATTGGCCTCTTCTATGCTTCCCCAATTGATGATGTGTGCAATTTGCTACAAATGACTTATTGAATGTCTTTAATCTTGTGGGGGTGATGGTGGAACTTGTGGTTGTTGCTATTATTGTCCTATGGGTTGGATAGTCTCCTTAATGCCTAGTTGTTCTTCTAATTGGTCCTTTTTGGGAGGCACTAGCTTAAGCATTTCAGCATAGGAAGCATTTTGTGCCTTCCTCAATGCATCATTTGTATACCATTGGATATTGTTTCATTTACATAACTTCTGAATAAGGCAAGAGAATGGAAGTGTTAACTTCCCTACCTTTTTTTAACAGCCTTTGGATTTCTATGAAGTAGATGTGAGCAATGTTTACATTGAATTTTTCCATTAATATTGCACTCCCTCTAGTTGTATATGTAGAGATTCAATTTAATCTCTTAGTAGAAAACAAGTGATAAGTACCAATTTTGAAACAGATCTTTTCTTTTACAGTTAATTCCCTATATTCTTTATCTTCCTTTCCATACACCCACTATAACCATAGCTTCCTAGCATTTGTGTTAGAATTGGTTGATATTTGCACCACCTTTGCTCCTTAATTAGTGATGAGTGGCGAGGTACCCCTACACTCAACCATACGAATACGAGTGTCTCACACGTGATCCAGTTGAACTCCCAGGACTAAGTGCTTATGCGCCCTAATGGAACACTTAAGGTTAATCAATCGCTGTCTTCCCAAACTTACTTGTATTGTCACTGTTGTATGGTTAAGTAAGCTTGAGGTATATGATTTTTATGTCCTTTCTCTTTTTAATGCCTTATGTTAAGAGGGAAGGGTGAAGAGAACTAGGTAACTAACTTTCATTAACTATTTACTAACTAAGTTCTAAGTGTCCTAACACCAGTATCTGTTCCCACTTGCTACACACACCCTAAACCAGTGCAACGCTACTAGGATTACCAAACGCTACTTGTTACTGGGTTACCAAGCGTTACACACACGCTCGAAGTTGTTGTACTGAATGCACTTAACTAGGAGAGTTAAGGGTTGATAAAGATTAATTATCTAAGAAATCATTTAGACATTTAACAATAATTAAATCCTAATTAGCTTAGTCCATATGCTGCAAGGTTTATCAAAAAGTTCGTCTTTATTGTCGTACACAAATGTGTGCTCAGGTACAATTTGCTCGAATAAAGATCCGTTCACTTTAAGACTCCTACTACGGGCACATGGAAATTATTCTAACTCTGGAATGGTAAAACTACTATAGTTTGGCTAAGGGTCTAGATCTAGATGCCTAAAACTTGGAAAGCTGCCTCTTATTTATAGGCATTGCGGCGGGCTGCGATATCGCGTACACGATATCGTAGGGGTAGACGTGATATTGCGGCTCATCAATTAGGCACATTCAATACCTTTGCAATTGCCTTAACTAAGTAAGATACTGAGATTCCTTCAATTTTGACTATCGCATTAACTTCTTGATTTTGCCTAAACTAGCTTATTTCTCCAAGATATCATTCTCCATTGTTTGTCAAAGTAGGCCATAAAGGAGATGACTAAAGTTGGGCCTTAGCACCCTCTAGAGCAAATTCCAAGAACAAACCAAAATTGAGTTCCACAATGACTGTTGACCTAATGGATTTTTCTTGAATAGCCTAAAGGCATTCAGGTGATAGTGCAAGTTGTTATCCTTAAACAAGCACTGGTGGAACATTCGCTTCTTCTTGAGCAGATTGCTCTATGGTAGAAGTTTATTAATGAATGTTGAAGAATTGTGCTTCTTGCTCTCCTTGTTTTGCCTATGGATTTTGCTCACTTGCTTGTCCTCTTCCACAACGTCGTGGTCTTTTTCTTGATGGTCATGGAATTTCTCCTTGTCCTCCTCTTTTTGGGGCCATCTACAATCAATCAAGGATTTGGAATTACTAGAATATTCTCATAAATGAGCAACAATTTGATACCTTACTCATACCCATAGTTATATCAAGTTCTTAGTTCATTATGATTGTAGAGTTAGAAGATTTTTCAATAACAACCCCATTAGTACTTTAAATGAGTGGTATGATCAATTAGAAGTCTTCTTAAAGTGGTTTTGTCCTTAACATGAGTGATTTAATTTTAAAATTCTTAATATGTCTCCTTAGACTTACCCCTATAATACCTTCTGGTTGTTAGCAATTTTGAAAAAATTGACTCAAATTTCCCTTACTAGAACCTTCCCGCAACTAAGGTGATCACTTTAGGATCACATAGATTCAAAAATCATGCAAATTGGGGTAATAATGTGCAAGTTATGTGCGTTGGAAGTTGGAGTGTCAGAGCTCTTTAGCTACAAAGAAAAATTGGCAACAACTTCCTTCTTATGAAATTCAGAAATGAAAAAAAATTTCTAACTCCCCCATGCTATATATAGTATTTATGGGTGCAATATCATAGATGTGATATTGTAGGTGCATGCGATATTGTAGGTGCTTGCGATATTATAGGTGCTTACAAGATCATACATACGATGTCACCATAGAAAAATAAATATTTCTGAATGTTTTTCTTAGAAAAAATTAAGTTCCATAGGATAGTTGGAAGATATGAATCATGTTGAAAGGGTCTTGATATGGAGATGATGCTTTAGTTGTGAAAAATGAGAGTTGAAAGTCTATGATTAAGGAATCTTGGACGATGAAAGTATATGAGGTATTGATGGAATGGATGGGAAAGACAACATTGTTGTGTTATTAGAATAGATAGTATGAATGATATGGGAAGTATTTATTATTATTTATTGGAATTGGAAGGGTCAAGATGATGTGGAATCGCTTGGTAAGTATAAGATATAATAGTTAAACAAGTGGGTCCTCCCCAAAGTAGGCTCTAGCCCTTAATGCCCTTGTATAACTACACCTAGAAGTATCCTTAGGCACTCAAGGATTTGAATGTAAGACATACCTATTTAGGAAAAAACACATGTTATATCACCAAATTGGAAAAATGACTCTTTGTTACATAAAATCATAAGTTATTATTATTCAAATAGTGAGATGAAATGGTTTTAGAAGGGATTGCAGAAATTGGAATGTGAGGTGTCTTACCATAGGCATAATGAATTCTTGTGTTTTATTAGTGGTTAAAGTAATCATTAGCCTTTCTTTCCAAGATTCAAACCAAGTTTAGACCACATCCAATGACATTGCATCATTTTATCTCTTAGATCACAATCGTAAAACTATCAATGTTAGAAGGAGTATTGTCACTTGGCGTATTGTCCAAGGGAGGAGTTTGTTCATGGCACTTTATTTTTATTCTTACATTTCTAAGAAGCCACCTACCTTTAGGCATGAATAACATGTCTTTCTAGTGGGACCCCTAGAAACTTATTTTGTGCTCTTTTATTTGTTATTTGTGTCAACCCTTTTAAGGTAGCACTTATTTTATTGTTACTCTCATTTTTTGTTAAATCTATAAGGATATCATACAACCTTAGTAACATGATAGAACTTACAATAATAACCTAAAAAGAATCCATAAGTTCCCTTGATGTCACACCCTTTTCATTCCCCCTTGGTTCTTCTCATTTCTATCCAGGCATAATGATCACAAGTTTATTCTTAGTTGTATGATGGAAAAGAATATCATTATGGCCATGGTAAGAACCTTTTATTATTGGAATGGATGGATTGATGATGTGGGCTCACTATGCAAATAATTAGTCTCTTATGACTTAATAATATAGGGAAATCTTCACCTTATTGGGTTACATCTTGCCTTTATTAAATGTGTTTTATTAATGATTACAAATTATTTACAAAGGATTAGAAACAAAGTATAAAAGAAATGGGAAAGATGGTAAAAATTAGAAAAGGTAAAAAGAATGAAAAATATTAAAGGATTAAAAAAATTTAAAGAATGTAAAAGATTGGAGAAATAAGAAAGATTGAAGAAATGAGAAAAATATAAAAGAATGTGAAAAATGAAAAGAATTGTAAAAAAAAATTAGAAAAATCACCAAGGTACCTATGGTTGTAAATGGGAATCCACACAACTATTATGAAGATCAAATGATGAGTGGCGATGTACCCCTACACTCAACCATACGAATACGAGCGTAGCACGTGCGATCTGGTCAAACTCCGTAGACTAAGTGCCTACACACCTCATGGAACACTTAAAGGTTAATCATTCGTTGTCTTCCCAGACTTACTTGTAGTTGTCACTGTTGTATGGTTAAGTAAGTCTGAGGTAGATGATTTTTATATCTTTTCTGTTTTATCTCCTATGCTATTGAGGTGAAGGGTGAAAAGACTAATTCACTAACTTTAACTAACTAACTAAGTCTTAATTAACCTAGCATCAGCATCCGTTCCAACTTACTGTTCACACCCTAAACCAATGCAACCTTGGTTACCAAATGCTATTTGTTACTGGGATCACCAAGTGTAACGCACGTGCTTGAAGTGGTTGTACTAAGGCACTTAACTACAGGAGAAGGGTTGAGTGAGATTTAGTTAACTAACAAAGAATTTAAATGATATATAATAAATAACAGTAAATGAAATCCTATTTAGCCTATTCCATGCACTGCAAGGTTTATCCAAGAAGTTCGTCTTTATTGCCGTACACAAACTTGTGTTCAGGTACAATAAAGATCCGTTCACTTTGGAGTTCCTACTGTGGGCACATGGAAATTATTCTATCTCTGGAGAGGTAAAACTACCAGAGTTTCACTACGGTCTAGGCCTAGACTATGGAACAAGGGAGAGCTGCCTCTTATTTATAGACTTGGCAGTGCACCGCGATAATGCGGCCCATGCGATATCGCGTCCCATCATACCTCCATGACTAAATGAAAACTCGTCCTCAAGTTCCTTACAATAATATTGGGAAGGTATGGGATTATTGACTCAAATGGAACTAATGGTGAATGGGATGACATGTGAATGGATCATCATTACAAGACAAGAAAAAACTGGTGTTCATAACAACAAGAGTGAACACCTTATACATTGACATCAGGCCTCATTTGGTAGCTGAAAGAGAGAAGAGAGAAGAAGTCTGCTGCTACCAATGCCAGGGTTACGCCTTTTTTTGTCCATCTGTAAGTGCGCCATCGATCTTGCTCCTTGCATAGCTGCTTCAGCACTAATCCATTCCAAGTGTTCCCTCCAAATCCAATCCGTTGTTGCATGATTGCCATCAGCACACACAACACAGTCTTATATTAGCAAGGATAAATGAATCATCATGTAATTGATACCTTGCTTCGGTAAAAGGTCCATTGGCTGGGTTGTGGTATGGCTAATACGGATCTGAAGATATATTAATGATGACTACCGAAGGTGTAGGGGTTAGGAGAAAATTGAAAAAATTGGATCAAGACCCCCATGACTAAGAGCGAACCTCCAGTAGCAATAGAATGAAGGAAGAAAAGGAATAAGAAAGATGGAGAAAAAGAGACAACTGTAATATTGATGAAGTGGATGTCAAGATGGAAATGAACAAAATAAAGTGGATTGCAAAAATGTTAAGGGAAAGAATTTAATGGATGCACCAAATAGGAATGCCAGTGGGTCCTCCCCAAAGCAAGCTCATGCCATTAATGCCCTGACAAACCCACATTTAAAGAGTTCGTAGGCTTTGGGAATGTCATTTGGAACAAGAGTTAAAGTCTTAACTGTAAGAATTTACCAGAAAGAAAACAAAGCGTCAACCAAAATATACACTAATGATACAACCAGAAATGAGGTGAATAATGGAAGAAGGGGAGAATGGAATGGAATCTCAAGAACAAGGTGGTGTACAACCCCTTGTGTGTTTCATGATTAATGTGGCTTAGTAGATCCCATTCCAAGTCCAGCCTCAAACAAACCACTTCCAGTGACTTCACATTAATGCATTCGGCCAATCCATCCACTTGAATAACAAGAATGCTTTCCCTAAGAGCCACCACCATTCCGACGAAACGAATGAGTAGAGAATGGGAAGCGAGGAGGGCCTTAGTTAGAGGGAACATTTTTATTTTAGTTCCATAACCAGTGCTTGTAGCCTAAGGGATTATTTTTTCTAAGGGGTGTGCTTTGAATTCTCACTTTTTGCTTCTTTTTTTCTTTTTATGCGTGAGAACCACACCATGCAAAGACTTTGTTATTTTTATTTACTCAGCTTCCCGATAATTGGGTAATGTCAAAATGGTAAGAAAACTCAAGAAGAAAACATCCAAGCACCCAAGAGAATGGCCAATACAAATGCACCAAGTTCCCTTGAAGTCACACCCTTTTCAAGCCTTGAGTCCTTCCTTAGTTTGAGAAATACTCGGTCACCAATTCGTTTAAAGTTCTTATTACTTTGAAGAAGGGGACTGTACAGTTCCAAGCCAAGAGAGACCATAGAATTTTGTGGATGAATGGATGAAGTGGACTCATTGCTTGTCATATCAAAAGAAACATACCTTAGTATCAACATCATAACTTAAAGGTAAAAATCAAACATTAGTAATTAAATAGAAAAATAGTTCATACCTTCATTAAGAACACTTATTGGGTGACAAACTTACAAGATGGATAAAACACACACACACACACACAAAGAATGAAAAAGTATAACGATGTTGTGTAAAAAAACGTGTAAAAAAATGTGTAAATAAATAAATAAAAAGAACTGAGGGCCCCTAATGATTAGCATAGGTGGCCATCTCCCCCATGATTGAATGGAAAGGGAGAGATTCGAAATAATGAGTGTCTATTTGAATTTTTCAAAAATGTCCAACTTCTCCCGATTGATGTTTTTAGGTTAAGGGGTGGAAGTTGGCGACGCTCATATTCCAATGTGTCTATGCTTTCATTATGGGCATGAGTTGTTCCCCCAGTTCGTTCTATGCATGTTGGTCAGTTTCTCTTTCGATTAGCTGTCAACCACGAGGTGTCCACTACTTGTGTGGTTGCTACATATAGGCACCTCTGTATCTATGTTTCTAGGGCACACCAGTTACATGGAAGAGATGCTAAGCATTCCTCCATGTCATCACCCTCTGAGTCATTGTATGTGATGCATGGAACTTTCTTCTTCTCGATCTTTCCATAAATGTTTACCTTAGATATCTCCAAGGAAAGACCGTGGATCCCTGGGTACACATCTATTGTACTTAGCCATGGCCTTCCCATTATAATTGGGAAGCCCCCATTGTTACTGTTGACTTCTATCACCAGGAAATCAGCTGGGTATGACCAACCACACACAGTGGTAACTATGTCCTCCACCAATCCCAAAGGAATGGTGATGGACTGGTCAGCCAGCTCAAGTTGAATGTTGCTCTTCTTGAGTTGGGGCAGGTTCCAGGCTTGATACATTTCTCGTGAGATTAAGTTGACTCTGGAACCTGAGTCAAGAAGAGCCTTATGTGGTTCATTCTTGGCAACTTGAGATAGATTAAGGGGCTTCCAGGATCAGAGAGTTTCCTAGGAAGATGGCCTACCTTGATCCAATCGGTAACAGTATGTGTTAACATAACCGTATGCATGAAGCTCTGTTGTTGGACTGAAGGTAGCCACGATGCCTGGTTTGTTGGAGGAGCATGCACAAACTCAACTGCTTGTTGTTGAAAGAGCTTGTCTAGGCTTTTGGTTATGAAGAAAGGTCTTCTCTTCTTGCAGTTATCAGAACTAGCAGCGGGTTGAATGTTTACGGCTCTCTTAGTGTTACGTTGCTGCGGTTGAGTGGGGAGTTCCCCTTGCATTGTTGGAGTAGGTGGTAGTGGAACTACCGGTAGAAGAGTGGCAGACGGATTTGGAGGATGGTATGGATGTGGAGCGTCTCCTGGAGGAGAAGGAGTCCTTCTAAAATACTCCCAAACTTGGTAGTGACGCTGGGGAGTTGTGTGATCCATAGAGTCACTTGGAGAAACCAGATGCTACACATAATAGCCATAAGGATCAGGTTGCCAGTAAGGGTACTGTTGTCTAGGCGGTGGCATCCGCCATGACTGTGGGTGTTGCCACTATTGATGTTGCTCGATGGGTTGTGGTGGAGTTCCACTTGGATAGTATGTTAATGGTTGGTGGAACTGTCTCGGGTTACCTTGGGGATAAGGTAACCTTTGGGGTGCTTGATGTCTGTTAAGTCTCGGGTTGAGTGCATACACCCTAGACTCTTGTAGATGTGAGATGATTAGACAACATCCCTTAGGATGGTCATATTGGCAGATCTCACATCCACCATCATTGTCTGTGTCTGAGTCCAAAACCTCATCGAAGATAGTAATTTTTCCCTTACCATTGTTACTTGCATGGCTTGCATCTCTCTGCTTTTTCTTATCATAGTCACTACCTCATTCCTTCTTAGACTCCTCTACGATTTTTAGGAAAGTTTCAAGTCTAGAGTCTAAGGAATCCCACAATTGATCCACCTTAGTCGACACTTTTGTTAACTTCTGGAGCGAAAAGTTTTTTCTGTTTACCAACTCTTCGAGTGGTGACTCATCCTCCTCATCACAAAATTTCACTTCCTTCTTCTGAAGGGAAGGATCGTGGTTATATTCTTCCGCACTTTCTCTTTTCTGTAGCTCCCATTCTTCTTTGGCTACTTGCTTCAAAAAGCGATGAATTTCATGGGATCTAAGTTCTGATAGTCTCCCTTGGGCATAAGTCCCAAGGGTTCTCCTAGTTTCATACCTTATCCCATCTATGAGATGGTGGAGTTGATCTCGCTGTGCATAACCATGGCTCGGGCAATGATGTAGCAATGCATAGTATTGGCCCATGGTAGCATCCAAAGGTTCATGATTACCCTACTTCCATCCTTGGATCTACTTATGTAAGTTAGACACTCTGGAGTACGTTTGGTATTTATCATTGAACAACTCTAACATCGTACTCCATCTCCTAATGGTTTCTGGCTCTAAGGATCGGTACCAACTCTCTGGTTCCTTTATGAGTCTCCTAGGAAACAACTTTAGTTTCTTCCACTTGTTCTCTATGTTTTGCAAGGCGTAGGCATTGTGGAATGCTTGTAAATGATTCTGTGGATCAGCATTGTATCCCTCTTCGAAGTGTGGGATATTATTCATATCTAATCTTTTGATCCAACTATCTTTTTGATGCCTTTTCAGTATTCTAACTGCCTCCGTAATATCTAGCGTACTTCGGGTGGCAAGTAGGGGCTCGTCATGATCATCTCTTTCATGACGTATATGATGTCTACGCTATTCCCTACTTTCCCTTCGTTCATGCTCTTGTCCTCGCTCTCAACTCTCTCATCGAGGTCTCTCATTTTGCCTACCCTTATCCTCACTGTTATGCTCTTGGTGGCTGCACCTAGATGTGGAAGGAGAGGGTGAGTGATGTGATGAAGGGGAAGAAGAAGGAGAACCATCACCATGACAATGCTTCTTACCTTCTCTTATGTGACTACGGTCCCGATTGTGATGATGATCTAAGTGCCTGTCCTTGTCATGTGTTGTTGTTCCCTCAGTGAATAGTTAGCATTCATGGGGATCAGAACCAGGGTTGTGTATCATGGAGCATAGGTTCTGATACCTTACCTCCTCACCATCGTTAGGAGGGGGAACATCATTTGATGGAGATCCTGTTATAAGTGGTTCACCATCTCCGATTTCACTTAGGACGTGCGGGACCCCTTTTCCCTTCAACAGCATATGGTAACTCTCCTTCCGTGAGTCCCTTAAACATTGTGCTTCTGTGGGATGATAATCCCTTATGTCTAAATCACCTACAATGTATTCAGCATGTTTGGGACTGACCAATCTGGAGGTAACACTATGTTACCTTGCAAGTCTCTCCATCGCAACTATTCATCTTGATGGAGGATAAAGGTAAAATCTAGTATATACTCATCAGGATGAGTATATACCACTCGGTGCTGTTGAGGAACTGGCGAATTTCGGTTATGTGTTTGATGTTGTTGACTGTTTCTAGTATAATCCCTAGGTAGTGAATTTCTCTTGTTAGAAGAAGACATTGTTATTTGATTCGGTGTGCTATTTAATCGTTATATAATTTTTCGTTTAATTAATCCTAAGGGTTCGTTTAAGCTCCCAATGATCTGGATAATTTCCTATGTTCTACTTAGCGAGGTATCCCTACACTCAACCATACGAATACAAGCGTAGCATGCGCGATCCGGTCGAACTCCGTAGACTAAGTGCCTACACGCCTTATGGAACACTTAAGGTTAATCATTTGTTGTCTTCCTAGACTTACTTGTAGTTGTCACGATTGTATGGTTAAGTAAGTCTGAGGTAGATGATTTTTATATCGTTTCTATTTTATCTCCTATGCTATTGAGGTGAAGGGTGAAGATACTAATTCACTAACATTAACTAACTAACTAAGTCTTAATTAACCTAGCATCAGCATCCATTCCCACTTACTGTTCACACCTTGAACCAATGCAACCTTGGTTACCAAATGCTATTCGTTACTGGGATCACCAAGTGTAATGCACGTGATCGAAGTGGTCGTACTGAGGCACTTAACTACGGGAGAAGGGTTGAGAGAGATTTAATTAACTAATAAAGCATTTAAATGATAAACAATAAATAATAGTAAATAAAATCCTATTTAGCCTATTCCATGCACTGTAAGGTTTATCTAAGAAGTTCATCTTTATTGTTGTACACAAACTTGTGTTTAGGTACAATATTTGCTCGAATAAAGATCCGTTCACTTTGGAGTTCCTACTGCGGGCACATGGAAATTATTCTATCTCTGGAGAGGTAAAACTACTAGAGTTTCGCTACGGTCTAGGCCTAGACTGTGGAACAAGGGAGAGCCGCCTCTTATTTATAGACTTGGCGGTGCACCGCAATATCATGTACGCGATATTGTGGCCCATGCGATATCGTGTCCCATCATCAAGGAAATGAAAGATAGAACAAGTGGAAGACTAGTGAGTAGGTGGGGTAGATTTCTTTGAGTACTCATAGTATGGTTTGACTTGTTGAATGTTGACAAGGATAAGCTTATGTGGGCTAGATGGGTGATGAATATGTATGGAACCACATTGATATGTGACATTTACTATGTATGGTCCCTCCCAAAGTGTCTAAAATTTAGCCTTTTGGGGTAAATGCCTAGGATTGTAACAGAGGACCTTATCACCTTATTGAATGGTTACATTTCTTATCCACGAATTGTGCCTAAGTTCGAACTAGTGCTTGTGGACTTGATTACCCATAAGTGCTACTTGTCTATTTTCATCTAAAAGATTTAGATTCATTAGATGTTCATTTTGTGCTAAACTCAAATCAAGGTTAAGTTCACTAGCAGTAGCTAAAGTGTGAAGCTCTACTTGGATTGGAAGTGTTAGTAATTTTTCATAGACTAACTCATATGGAGTGTACCCTATAGGTAATTTCCAGGATGTT
>MNCI01013255.1:66054-109443 GCA_015680685.1 Gnetum montanum
GTTGTACTAAGATCCTTATAGATCTAACAAAAAATGGGAATAAGAGTAATTAAAAGGCACTGAACTAGAAAAAAAGTAATGCTAATCTAAGGGGTCCCACTAGAAAGACATGCATCCATGCCTAAAGCTAGGCAGCTTCTCTACATTAAGCAATACTTAAAAAAAAATCACTCTTCCTTAAACGAAACGCCAAGTGATCGTACGCCTTGCTGTCATGGTGGTCTCTACAATCCCTTCTACAATTTTTCCCATCTCGCTATTCATGTAATTAGGACTCGTGATTTGTATCACGTTAAATTTATACCTCATCATGGTGGTATTTAACATGTGTGTGTTTTGTTGCATCAGTGTCAATTACATTTAACTCTTCTAGTGCCTTCAGCCATTTTAAGGTGTGGTTATGCAAGGGCATTATAGGTTAGATCCTGCTTTGGGGAGGATCCACTTGTGTGACTTTTGTAATTTACACTTGTAACACATTACCCTCACATCATTTTATACCCTTTGAGTATTGTATTATACCATTCTTCTTTCCCTTATCATCCTGCCCATTCAAACGTTCCTATGTACAAACACATGTCCTTTTTTTCTCATACTCTTCATGATTTTCATTCTGAAATTTTACACCACTATCCTTTTTATGCCTTCCGACTTGCCCATTCTTACCCTGGACCTCTTACATTGACTTCATGTCCTTCAATTATACTGTAGAACTTCCAAAATTTATCAATTTTTCCAAGTACCCTATTTTCAATAGGTCGTGATATCGAGTCCCTGCTATCGGGTACGTGATATTGCATCCTCAAAAACTATATATATGGAACCCCCCCCCCGGCCCCGTGAATGTCAACATCATTTGCAACTATTAATGCAAGGGAGTTTTTCAGATTTTCTTCTATGACTTGCGATTGCGCCTCTCTTGTTCCAATAGCCATAAGTTGCTTGCTAGTGCTCTGATTTTCATTTCGTTTAAGCCTACCAGAACCTGGAGTGTTCAGCTTAGTCGTGGGGAAGGGGTACACTTTGAATTACACATAAATTTTTTGAAATTCATCATTGTCCAAAGGACACTATTAAGGGTAATTGATTATGAAACAAGATAAACATGTGCCAAAAAAAATTTCATCTCCTTATACTAGGAAATTAAATGTGAAGCCACCTAATCAAAGGGGGCCAAATATTAAAACTTTTTGGGGACATTTTCACAAAAAAATTCCTAACTTTAAATCACATGGAATAAGAAATGAATTCATTAAGGCAAGAAGTAAGGTATAACTTAACTTTGATAAGCTACCTTACTAATGACTAGCCCCGTGTGATTGCAGATGGTCCCAAAGCATGGAAAACAAGCAGGACCCTCTCAAGGTGTGTCTAAGTGACCTAGGAGGGATAGAGGATGGGTGTTTGCTAAAAAACATGTAGAGAAAAAGGTGCAATCATTTAGCATCCATCAAGAGACTCCTACTACTGTACAATCAAGACAAGTAGAAGGAAGAGCTGTTGCAGCACCTGAACAGGAACAACACCTCATGTTGTCCCCGAAATGTGTTTAGGCCATCCATGAAAGATCCACATTGGCTATAGTGATTGTGGAATTGAACTTCAGATCTTTCACGGAATTCACTCCTGAGGCCATTAGGGACCAACTCAAATGGTTTCCATTATGGCCTATCCTCTCCGACAATTGTGCCTAGTACTTAGGAGAAACGTACCAATTTTGGCATAATAAGAAAGAAGGCACCACAGTTAAAATTGGTGGTGTGTCTGTAGATTTTTTTCACCAAGGCCATATCGGAAGTGTTAAACCTTTCAAATTCAGGGCCAAAAGTTGCTCACTTGTCCACTCGCTCTGATGTAGATGTGCGTAGGACTTGGTTGAAGATGACGTATGGTAGAGAAGATAAGACATATGGAGAGTTGACGCTAGAGGAAAGGATATATTTCAAGATTGGCACTTATCACATCTTCCCCACAAGAGGATTAAATAGGATTTCAACATATATGGCAAGAGAAAGTGCGATATTGATGGGCAAGGTTAATGCTAACCTTCCTCATCTGTATCTCATGGAGATCTTGAGGTGGTTCGAAGAAGGCAAGATAGGGAAGTTCACGTTGCCCTTCCCTTGTCTCATTAGGAAACTATGCAAGTGTGATAGAATTCTAGGGTACACCAATGACGTCCCCAAAAGAGCCCAAAATGCTTCATTCGCTGAACTGTTGAAGCCACCAGCTCCAAGGAAAAGTGCGGGTGAGACACTAGAGCTAGAGCCAGAGCAAGAGCAAGAATAGATGGTGGGGCCCACTGTAACTCAAACTATAGGGCCTAGCCAACTTCCAAGCACAAGGCCCAGTTGACAACAAGAATTAGGACATAGCACGAGCCATCGAGATCAACTGTCGCCATCGCCATAGGATTACCGACCATCGATGAGCCACCTCTAGGCCATCGTTGAAACAATCAGTTGGGGAAGTCATGATGATGCTAATCTCTTCCATGTCATCAATGACACCGTATGATCCTTAGTTTCTATCGATCGTGCACAAGGTGAGGTGTTCATTCAAACAAGAGGAGGGGAGACTCATTGGTCACAATATATTTCAGGAAATGTTGCATCCTTTTAGGTGTAACTTGAGACTGGTGAAGGGGCCACAGTGGTGGTCATGCAACACCAAGATGCAGTGGGAGCCATAAAAGTGGTCATAGACCACATCAAAGAATCTTTCAATGTCCCTATTATGCCATGGCAGATTTGACGGGAACATGAGATATTCAAACTTTGGCTGGTCCGTCGATGACTCCTGTAGAGCATGAGGATGTGCTTAATTGGTTGCTACAAATAGGACAAGTAATGATGTCCTTGTTTGACATCCCAAAAGATATCATGGCAACACAATCAAACCTCATCTCCACCAAAGGGAAGTTGGTTATGGCAAAGATCAGGGCCAAGCACGTAGAAGCAGAGTTGGCAAGGCTCCAAGAAAGGCTCGTATCCTTGCAAGCTACACAATGAGACCCCTCTCAATTCGTTCTCGCAGACCAGCTGAAAACCTACAGGACAAAGCAACTTAATAAATTGTTGGCAGATAATAAAAGAGTGGCGAAGGAGAAAGAGAAGGTTGATTAGGATGCCTCCAAGGCACAAGCGTAAACCTACACACAGGCCAAGGCACTCAAAGCCTTACAAGAAGAGAATAAACAGCTTGTTGCTGACAATCTTTGGTTGACCATTGTGGAGAAATAGAAGAATGTTCTCAAAGAAAAATTCAGTAATTATGAGAATAGTTGGTCATGGTTAACCAAGACATGAACCATTTGGCCAAAACCCTCTGAATGGAAGAGGTACGCACAATCTGTCAAAAGATGACCATTAAAATAAGTACATGGTAAAACAAGGCCAAGCGACATGAGGAATTAAAGGAGAACTTTAGAGACCAAGTGGAAATGTACAAGTAAGTCATCGAGATGGAGATCCATATGGCCAAGCCCCACATCAACACTTTTAGTTCTCAACACACTGATTGGTGGGCCATATTGGACACATATGCATTTGCCCACAAGGTGGAACTTAAAAGCTGGGACCTACAAATTCAAGACCTCACAGAGTACATAGAATTGGCAAACCTATGGTATGCCAATCTAGCCATGTTAACAGCATGAAACCCGAGAATAGAGCTCAAGAAGTAGGTAGCTTCCACCTACACCAAATATGAAGCAAAATTTGCAGAGCATAAGAAAACGTTGTAGAAGCTGGAAGTCGCAAATTCTAAACTAGAGGTGGTTAAGACTAGCTACCAAGGCTAGAGAGATGTCGTGGTAGACTTGGCTTGATGGCTTATGGATTTTCAAGAGTATAGGGATAAAGCCAGAGCCTACAAGGAGGAACAACAGTTGTTTGCAGCCTAGTACGTCAAAGCAAATAAAATGTTCCCGAAATTACCATGCCCATGGGAGGTGTCAACTCCATCAAACATTGGAGCATTAGCATGGATGGCAGAGGATCCCCGAATGGAAGAGGAAAAGCTCTAGGCACTACTTCAAAGTCATCAAATTCCAGAACCTAAAACATAGGACAAAGAGAAGCAACCCATGGAGGAGCCACCGCCACCTAGAACCATATGAGTTCCAACAAAGTTTTGTAATTATGTGTCTGTGTCCCAATTTTATTTTGTTCAATCCCACACTGTGGCATGAATAATTTCTAGTTAGTCAATAATCCCATACCTATCCACTGTGTAATCAATTGGACTCATTCTCATTTTGTTTGACTCGAGGATGAGTTTTCATTCAATCGTGGGGTTATGATGAATCATGATTCATTGGGCTCCGATATTGGATTCCTGATATCGGATCTATGATATTGGGTATGCGATATCGCAACCTAAGTAATGATATCGGGTACACAATATTGTGACTCTTGTGTGGGCCTATAAATACACATGTAGGTGCATGGGGTTAGGGGAGAAAGTTAAGATAGGATTAGTTAGAGTAGTCTTTTAGTTTTCATTTTTAGTTCTTCTCAACACTTTCTCCCAGTGCATACTCGCAATGTGATGATTGTAATTGTACGACATACTTTATTCGAGTGTGATGTACTTGGACATGCACATTACCAAAAATAAAGATCAAGATTACTTCATCATTGCAGAATTCACTTATTATAATTATTTAATTGTTATTGTTATTTCTTGTTCTTAAACATGGAATGAGTATGACTTAATCACGAGCATCTACATGTGACTACTTAGTATCCCAGTAGCGTACTTAGGCCATGTGCTTGGTAATCCTAGTGGTAGTCATGCACAAGGTTTGAGATGTGTATGGATGATTAAGAAATAGATGCTCATTGCACTTAGGCTAGCTTAGATTCTTTCTCCCTATCTCCTCTTAGTTTAACTCTCTCCCCCTTTCCTCCTAGCTTAATTAAAGATTATTTTCCTTTGTCTCTAGGAGCAACATTAGTTTAGGAACACATCATACACCTCACTCTGGACTAAACCATACGTGATAAATCAAATACTAGTCCAAGTGGAAAGACAACGAACTGTGATCAATGAGTAACTATTTGGATACCACAACTAGCCCATCTGTGGAGTTCGATCGGATCGTGCATGAAACACTCGTATTCGTATGGTTGAGTGTAGGGGTACCTCACCACTCATCACCAACTATTAAAGCAAATTTGCCCTTTATCCAAATTCCTTCTTCTTCTTTTTATCTTTGCCTCTATTGAGTGCTTGTTTTGCTTTCTCCTCCACAATCTTTAGTGTTGTCATACATTGTTCATCTACCAAATCCCACATTTTCGCTACCTATGCTAGTACATCGGCAACAAATTTCTAAATTGGTAGTGTCTCTTTCCTGATGACATGGTCCAAGGTTTGTTCCTTTTGGATATCACACACCTGTGCATCTCTTTTTTGAATTGATGAATCCCTATTGTATTCTTTAGCTGATACCATTTCCTAAGTTCTCCGTCTTATTTTGTCACTTGATCAATGAGTCTTTGAATCCGATTGGCAGTTAATTCTAATAATATTCCTTAGGCATAAACCGCAAGGCTCTCTCTTGTTTTTCTTATTAGCCCATCTATGATGTGCCTTAACTGTTCCTTTAATGAAAATCCATGGCCTAGGCATCTGTGTAACAATGAAAGATATTTGTCCATTGTTGCATCAAGGGTCTCATGAGCTCCTTATTTTTAATTCTGGATTTGCTTCCTTAGGTTTGACACTTGTGACTATGTTTGATATTTTTCATTAAAAAGTTCAAGCATGGTACTACAACATTTGATGAATTAAGGTTCCAATGACTTGTAATAGCTTTAATTTGTGCCAATACCTTTCTATGTTTTGAAGGGCACAAGCATCGTGGAATGCTTAAAGGTGAAGCTAAGGATTAGTGTTGTAACATCCTTCAAATTGAGGCATGTTATTCATATATAGCCATTTGATTCGACTGTCTCTCACATGCCTAGCTGGTATGTACATTACTTCCTGAATGTTGATCATATTATGGGTTTTCATAAGGGGTTCATCATCATGATCAGGTTCATAGGCTTTGTGGTAGTGGTGAGCCCTTCTATGCTCATGCCTCTCTTAATCCTCTCTTCTATTTTTGTGCGTTCTTCTTTCATACTCCTCATCTTCTAAATCAAAATACCTTGAGTATCAGTCATGATGACCATGAGCTCTTCTCTTTTCCCTATCAACGTCTCGGTACTTGTGTTGTCTTCTGTCATAGTCCTTTAATGATCATGATGAAACAGAGGAGGTAGTAGAAGGACGGTGTTGACTGGTTCTCCTTTCATGACTCTTGTGAGTTTTCTTATAGGACTTAGTAGGATCCCTTAGCTTAGAGTCCCACTTGCATTTTGAGTTAATAGCCTCCTCCTTGTGTGTATCTACTAGAGTAGAGTGACATTAGGCTTTGACAGGTTCTTCTAGTTTGAGGATAGGTGTCTTTGATGACTCCTCATGGTTCTGGTGGAGTTGTTCCAAAATGAATTGATTAGCATTAAGCTCTTCTATGGTAATAGATGTCTTGTCTTGCTTTCCTTTGGTATGAACATGCTTGACTTCCATAAAAGCATATCTTTCTATCTACTCCCTTGTAGGTTCGTAGGGTCTGGTCATGTGTTGAGTCACATGATACCCTTCTTGAATCTAGTTCAAGTGCATTCGTCTTAGAGCAATTTGTAGCATGTTTAGTGCTACACATTTGAGAGGCAAAACTATGTTGCCATGTAGATCTCTCCACCTCATTTGTTTGTCCTAATGGAATATGAAGGTGAAGTCTAGATTGTATGGATTAGTATGAGCATAACAATCTAGATACTACAACTAGTCCCATCCATGGAATTTAATCAGATCATGCATGAATGCTTGTGATTCGTATGGTTGGGCATAAGGATACCTTACCACTCATCATTAGCACTCTTGCCAGGGATGGTGCTAGTCATCTAGATTAGCTATATTATACACGATCATTGTAAAGGTATTAACAATATATCTTTTAGAAAATATTAACTCACACACACCATAAACCAACAACAATGTCTCTCTCACATGAAAGTTCCAACGCACTATATAGTGAACACATTCATTGGAGAAATAACAAGATATACGATTAAGAAAATTGGAGTGACCAACTTTATGCAAGGGTTTCTTATGTTCCTTACCTCCTTGACAACACTCAAAGCCTACATTCACCTAAGATAGACAATCTTGGAGGAGATGATGTAATTCTTGAACTAGGGAAGGCCTCAAGGCCTAAGACCTCCTCAAAACCTAGAAATGATAAATCAAAGGACCCTGAAGAACACCATAGCAGCCATGGAAAACCTTTCAATTTCTCATCTTCATCTTTCCCCTTAATGTCTAGTTCTAAAAAAGGTGAACGTAGGTATGGAGATAAGGCTCCACTAAAGGGTCAAACTAAAAACTAAAATCAAACCCATGGGAAAAGTCAAAGACATCACCATGAACATAAATAACATCATCATGATCAAACGAATAGAGATAGAAATTTCCCTCATAACCTATTTGATGATGATGAACCCTTGTTGGCCACTAAGAGCCTAATGCATATCACAGAGGTTGTTAAGATATCTCGTAGGCATCGAAAAAAGAGTCATCTACATAGGCTTGATATGGATAATATTCCTAAATTTGCTGGAGGCTATGATTTAGATCCACAACATCATTTACAAGCCCTCCATGATGCCTGTGCTTTCTACAATATTGAAAGTGGATGGTAAAAGCTTAAACTCTTTCCTAAGATACTAATTAATAATGCCGAAGTTGGCATAGATTATTGAGACCAAATTTAATGTGATGATGGTCCACAATGCTAGAACTTTTCAACAAGAAATACCAAACCTATGTGAGGGTGTCCAACCTAAGGAGATGGATCCAAGAGTGGAAGCAAGAATAACATGAACCCTTGGACATGGCCTTAGATAGATATTATGCCTTAATGAATAGATTCCCAAGCCATGGTTTCTCCAAGGAGAGGCAACTTTGCCATATCATAGATGGACTTCGTAATGAAACAAGGGAGACCTTTGGGATGTATGCCCTAGGGAAATTAAACGATCTCCAAGCCCATCAAATCCAAGAGCTAATCAAGCATGTGGCAACAGAAGAAGGAGAGATATGCAAATGGGAGAATGTCAAGAAATATCAATGGGACCCAACTCTTCAATAGAAGGAGGTCCATATCTATGGTACAAAGAAAGAGGTAGCTGTCGATAAGGTGATTCTACAACAAACCTTGCCGATACAAAAGTATATTGATGAACTTGATGCAAAGTTTAATAGGATGTCCAAATGGATATATGAAAACATTACAACTCTTATTGAGATGGTTGAGAAGAGGATCATGCAAAATAAGCTTGGCAATAAAAATAAACAAAGGGTACAAAACCAAGAAACAGCTAAGAACACTTTTTGAAAAACAGGAAAAATGGCTAAAGAAAGTGAGGCTATAGGCTTAACCATAGACAAAGATAATGGATGTGACATCCACATATATGATCATCTAAAGGGCCATTGCCCAGTCTTGTTGCATCTACAGTATTTTTGGGCAGGTGCCTGAAATCCAAAGTTTGTGCAAAAACACATGCCCTGGAGATTTCCTCTTTCACAAGGGAATTATAGACAATCCCACAACCGATCATACCATCCTAGGGGGACTTATTACTAGCCTTAACATAGTCATCAACTGTAGTGGCAACAACTACAGTCATGGGGGAGGCTACCACCAAATCAATCCTATCCATCGAAATCACATGGATATTATGTTCAACACCCTATTTCTCCAACTAGTTCTACATCCTCTACTTCGAATCGCCAATACCACTCTCTCAAGCACCATCAACCCATGACATCCCCTGAAGGATCACCACCTCACACCTCTTAGCATCCATCCTACCCTTGATATTCTCATACTCCGCCTCATTATATGCCACCGTCAACAACACAAGAAGGTTTAACACCATAATATCAACAAATTAATGCCACTTGTGCTGCAAATGTGCATAAACATGCTAACACCAGTGGGTGTCAACCACAACATAGAAAATGTCCCTTATGAAGGAAAGGTTATAAGCCAAAGAAAACCATGCATGGGTCCACCACATCATCTAAACTAGCATAATGCCAATCAAGTGCACCATCGTCCTTTTCACAATCGACATCCTCTGATCATACACAAGGGTCACTATCCATCATTACTCCAACCCCAAACCCAAACAATGAATCTAACAGTGTGGGAAGACAAAAAAATCCATGCATGCCATATCATGATCAAGGGTGCAATCATGGGCCAAATATCCATCACATTAACACACCTCATACCCTGACCCACTCTACATGTAACAATCAAGTGTGTGATCAATGATTTTTCTACCCAACCACCACACCACCAATAGACACCCAGTGGCTAGGGCATGAATAATTACCAATGTTTCGTATATGCATGGATCCTATTTATCTACTTATTAATTCTTATCATAGCCAAATGTTTAGTCATGGGGGTTACCCCCCATTCTAAGCTTTAAGATTCTTAAGTGTTTTTCATCTTTTTGTTTTACAATTTGCTGTCATTCTCCTATTTATTAAAATAATTCTTCCTATTTCTTCCAATTTTTTTCTATTTGTTGTTTTCATTTTCCTTGTTGTGTAATCTTACTTGTGAATAAAATGATCATGTAGCCCACTGAGGTGAGGTTTTCTCTATGTTGTCAAGTCATAAGGGATTGATTATTTAGACATTGAGAGCACGCCATCCATCCACTCATTACATTAATAAGAGGTTCTTACCCATGTCATAATGATATTCTTTTCCATCATCCAACCTAATAATAAATCTATAATCATTTTTTCTAGGCAGAAGAGTGCAAAACCAAGGCGGAATGTGAAGGGTATGACATCAAGGGGATTTGTGGATTCTCTTGGGCTCCTTTTGTATGTTCTATCATGTTGCTGACATTGTAATCATATCCTTGTAGATCTAATGAGAAATGCAACTAAGAGTAACCTAAAATGACACTGAATAAGCTGTTACAAGTTCCACTGGAAAGACGTGTACCCATGCCTGAAGGTTGGCAGCTTCTCAGAATAAAAAAATGTGTGCCATAATAAAGCTCCTCCCTTGGAAAAAACACCAAGTGATGTTACTCCTTGCAACTATGATAGTCTTATGGTTGTTCATCGACGTGATGAAATAATGTGATGTCACTACAATGTGGTGTGGACTTGGTTTAAATATTGGAAATAAGGACTCATGATTATTTAACCATTAATAACACACAAGGTTTCATTGTGCCCATGGTAAGACACCTCATGTCCCAATTTCTACAATCTTATCTACAGTCCATCTCAACTCATTATCCAAGTGATCATAACTTGTGGTTTTGTTTAACATAGAGTTATTATCTCAAATTGGAGGTTTTAACATGTGTGTTTTGTTTCACAAGTATGCATTGCATTCAACCCCTTTAGTGCATACAAACATTTTTAAGTGTGGTTATACAAGGACATCATAGGCTAGAGCCTACTTTGGGGAGGACCCATTTGTGTAACTTTTATGACTTATACTTGTTTGACACAACCACATCATTCTTAACCTTCCAAGCGCTTAATTGTTATATTTTGTTGTTTCCCTTCTCATGTAACTTGATCCATCCACAACCTCAATTTCAATGCCCTTTTTCTTGCTCATTCTAATGCTTTTCACATCGATGACTCCACCTCCAACAACTGCTAGTGCCTTCATCTAATTTCCTACCTACCTAGAATAATGGACCTACCTTCAAGCCTTCCAACCAATCCCAAAGCTTTTTTTTTCATACCCAATTGCCACACTTACTATATATTCATGGAGACTACTTGATATCGGGTCAGACGCAATGTTAGATACTTAATATCGGATCATAGAAAACTAATATATATGATCCCCATGGTGCCCAAACTTCATTCTCATCATTTGTAGCTAGGGGAGTTGTTCAAAGTTTCTCTCACAACTTAGAGCTCTATGTACCCACTTTCCACTTGTGATATTTGGCTCTCTACTACTCTAATTTCCATGTCGTTTGAACCTATCTGAACTTGGAGTATTCAAGTTAGTCATGGTAGGATGCTTGCATGGAAAACTTGTTCCAATTTTTGATAATTTGCTATCGCCCAGAGGGTATTACAAGGGTAAGAGTGTTAAAAAATTTAGGCGTTATCATGAATAATCAATTGTATTAATGTCGAGAACGTTAAGTTTTCCACCCAAGGGACCACAACCATCATAACAAGCCACACATAAGAAAAAAAAGAAATCAACTATGTAAGGTCGTACAATGAGATAAACACTTTTTGGGGATTTTTCTTGAAACTTTTTCTAACTTTGCAATCATATGAACTAAGAACTTAATGAACCATGGTAACGAGTAAGGTATAAACTAATTAATGATAAAGAATACAACCTTAGTAACACTTGATCTTTTCTTGATTGTAGATGACCACAAAAAGAGGTGCATAGGGCGAACCTTCACAAAGAGTACCCAAACGTTTGTGGGGTGGTAGAGGACAGTAGGATGAGTTGGTGGAACATGAAGAGTAGGAAGCCTAATTTTTCAGCATCCATCAAGAGGCCCTTGCTACTAGATAGTCGGTCCAAGGAGAGGCCACAGAACCACCAGCTCTTATGTAGGGACAATATCTAACGTTGCCCCCTAATTACTTCACAGCCATTCAAAAAAAGTCCATGTTGACCATGGTCATCATGGAAATAAATTTCAGCCCATTTACAAAGTTTGCTCCAAAAGCAGTTTGAACACAACTTCCAGTATTACCCTTGTGGCCCATGCTTTTAAATAGTGGCAAATGGTACTTTGGTGAGACTTACCAATTCTAGCACAATAAAGATGAAGGCACCACTATAAATATCTATGGAGTTAATGTCTCTTTTTTAGTTAAGGTAATTATAGTAGCCCTTAATTTGCTAAATGAAGGGGCTAAGGTAGCCCATCTATCCAGTAGATCTAACCTTGACACCAGAAAATTGTGGCTAAAACGAGCATACGACAAGGAAGACAAAACATACAATGAAGTAACTTTAGAGGAGAGGAAATACTTCAAGATTGGTACATACAATTTCTTTACAACCAAAGGGTTCAACATATGTAGCCAAGGGTAGTGCTATCTTAATGGGCAAATACATCGTCAATCTTCCCCAATTTTACTTCACCAAAAGTCAAAGGCAATTTGAGGAGAAAAAGGTGGAAAAGCCAACACTCCCATTCCCTTGCACATTCAGAAGGCTATGCAAGCATGTTGGAATCATAGGATACACAAATGATGTCCCTAGAAAGGCTCAATATGCTTCCTTCACAAAGTTGCTCAAACCTACCACACCAAGAAAAGATCTTGGTGAAGAATAAGAATTGGAGAAGGAAGTAATGCCCGAAGTAGAAGTACAATGTGAGATTGAACAATGCCTAGAAACACAAGCTTTGCAATTGTCACTGCAAGATTATAAACCTTTAATGAGCCACTTGTAGAAAATTGCTAAAGTTGTTAATTAGGAAAGCAGAGATGAGTCCAATCTCTTTAGAGTAATCAATGATGCCATACAGCCCATTGTTTCAACTGATCCAACAAAGAGAGAAATCTCATTACAATCAAGAGGAGAATCTCAGTGGTCCAGGAAAATTTTTGGAAATGCTGCATCCTTCCAAGTGATGCTTGAAATTGGAGAAGGTGCAATAGTTGTGGTAATGCATCATCTGGATGTGGAAAGCATAGCAAAGGTAATAACTAATCATATTAAAGAATCATTCAATGTGCCTCTTGTGCCCCCAGTGGATATGATTGAAGCTAGAGATGCACAAATGTTGGCTAAGACTTTGATAACTTCTACGATGCATGAGGATGCATTGGATCGACTGCTATAGACGGGAAAGTGATCACTACTTTGTTTGACATTCCTAGTGATGTCACTATAGCACAGTCAAACCTCATCACCACTAAATGAAAGCTAGTCATGGCTGAAGTCAGGGCAGAACACGTAGAAGTAGGAGTACAACAATTACAACTAGAGCTAGCCACCCTAAGAGTTGAATGATGGGATCCTACCCATTTCGTTGTGACTAACTAGTTGGAACAATTTAGGACAGAGTAGTTGGCCAAGCTAATTAAAGATTATAGAGCTACTGAGCAAGAAAAGGAGAAAGCGATCTGGAATGCCTCAGTTGCTGACACACAATCCTATGCATATAAAAAGGCATTGACCATCATGCAAAAGGAAAACAAGCAGCTCGCCGCTAAGAATTTAACATTGACCATAGTTGAAAAGCAAAAGAATATTCTAGAGGAAAATGTCCATTAGTTGAGAGAACAATTGGTGGGAGTCAACCAAGACATTAGTAGATTGACCAAAGAAAATAGAACCCTCTTAATGGCGAAGGTCTATGCGATTTGACAAAAATCAGCAATGGAAATTAGTGCATGGAAGAATGAGGCCAAGAAGCACAAAAAATTGAAGGAACACTTCTGTGACTAGGTAGGCATGTATAAGAAAATTAATGAAAAAGAGATCCAAATAGCTAAAGCCCACATTAGATCCTTGTCAGCACAAAATCCTGAGTAGCAGCCAATTCTAGATAGCTATGCCATGGTCCACTAGGTAGAAGTAAAGAATAAAGACTTGCAGATCAAAGATTTGAAAGAATACATGGCATTGGCTAACCTTAGATATGCCAACCTTGCTATGTTAACAATAGGTTAACCTCAGAACAAGCTAAAGAAGCAGGTAGTAACCACCTATGCGTTATATGAAAAAAATGTTTGTAGATTAGAAAGACACTTTACAGAAAATGCATGTGGAAAACTTGAAATTGGAGGTGATCAAAACTCACTACCACAGATAGAGGGATGTTGCCTCAAACCTAGCTAGGAGATTGATATATTATCACGAATTGAGAGAAATGGCTAGGACCTTTAAGAAAGCACGACGACAATTTGTGACCTGGTAGGTGAAGAACAATCAAATGTTTCTATAGGTGCTCTATCCTTGGGATGTACCAGTGTTAGCACACATCGGTTTAGTAGCTTGGATAGTACACGACCCATAAACAGAAGAAGAAAATTCATAGGCATTGCTTGATCATTACAAATTTCACAAGCTTAGTGACAAAGGGAAGTGTCCAATGGAGGAGCCATCACCTTCAGGTAGTACATGAGTTTCCTAGTTTTGCGTCTTGTAATATTGTGTCCCAATTTTTGTAAATCATCACTGCAACATGTAAGAGTCAATTGTTTCATTTGGTGTTTAAGTTAGTCAATAATCCCATACCTTCCCAATATTTTGTAAAGAACTTGTTCCTCATTTTGTTTGAAGAATGAGTTTTCAGTAGCTTAATTAATTCATCTCTTTGTCATCATTAGGAGTAGCATAAAATTATACAACATCATATGCCTCACTTTGGACTAAACCATATGTGACAAAGCTACCACTACTCCAAGTGGGAAGACAATGAACTACGATCAAAGCATAACAATCTAGATACCACAACTAGTCCCATCCAAGAAATTTGATCGGATCGTGCATGAACACTTGTGATTCGTATGGTTGAGTGTAGGGGTACCTCGCCACTCATCACTTTGGAAAATTAATTACTTAGTATAGCATTGAATTATCCCCAGCAACGACACCAATGATGAGCAATGGAGTATCCAACACCCAATCATACGAGATACGAGTGTTCATGCATAATCTTGATGGAACTCCACTGATAAGGCAATGTGATTATACTAGTAATTAATTCACATTCACCATTGTTGTCTTCCCACATGAGTTAATAAAATCAATGTGTATGGTTTAACTCACGGTGAGGTATATGATAATTAATCTTGTATTGGCCATTAAGCTTTTACTAATCATGGAGTGAAAGTAAAAGTTTCTAAATATAAATATCAGCAAAACAAATCTAACTAGCCTATATGATAAGTAGTTGATCTTGATCTTCCGGTTACAGCTTGGACTTCATGCAACAACTACTAGGATTACTAAGTACTACACTACTGGGTGTACCAAGTGATAGTACTACTAAGTTACCAAGTAGTTAAACTTACATGCTCAAAATCAATTGTACTCATTTTGCTTAGTGACATTAAAAGTAAATTGCAAGTAATCATAAACATTAACTATGAAAATGGTAAAGCAGTCAAATAATTGTTGATCTTTATTACTGTAATGATGTAGAGTAATCTTGATCTTTATTGCCAATCATGCAATGCATCCAAGTACATTACACTCGAATAAAGATTTTTCTCAATTACAAAACATCACACTACAAGCACAAACTTCTAAGTATAAAACTTAAGAAAACAAACTGAAAGGGTTTTGTTACTAAGCTATCAAGTCTACTATGGATCTGTGCACCCAAGTATTACTTATATAGGCTAGAACACATCCCACGATATCATTTATACGATAACGTATCGTGAGATACAATAACGTATCTATGACATCATAACTACAATATCGTTGGCACAAAATTTTTGGATTTAACAATAACCAAATGAAATAGCATCATATCACACAGAGGAGATATTCACACACATTCATAATAACCATCCAATTTTCATCCCAATCATAATCAAGATCCAACATACATAATGAGTTTAGCATGCCTCATAAACAAAAACCATTTCTATCTTTTAGCCTTGCCACAACACAAGTGTGACTTACGTATTTCTTGTATTCTTATTTTTTTCTCATTGCAATCCTATCATGACTTATGCCTACCTCTCACTCTATACAAATTTTCCACCATGATTGAGTTATAACATTCTTGTGATTGTACTTAACTCAAGTTAAATTTCAAAATATAAACTAAAAATCCATCGTAGCCTTCTCGCAATACCTCTATGACTACTAATTACTCACATTACCCATTGCAATTCGACCACAACTTGGTTGTGACCACTAGAAATCATAAGTTACATAAAACCTTGGGCTAGAACTCCATCATGACACATGATCTATGTAAAACCCTAACATAACGTAGCCATGAGCTAATCACAAATTCTTTGTAACTCATGCTTGATGCCCAAAATGTAGATAATGATAACAAAAAAAATTCATGATTATTTAACACACAATGCACCTAAACATAGTCTCAAGACAACATTGCCAACACATCCTAAGGAGTAATAATGAAATACTTATTCTCACATAGGTCACATTAAATCATATCAAGTATATCAACCTGACTCATTGTACATTCATGTTCATAAAAGGACAATGCCCACAATTTCTATCCAAACAAGGAAACACTAATAATACGTTAATCTCTAAGGAACTAACCATCCCAACATCAATCCACAATCATGCCCAAAAACCAAAATGTTAGAAAGAAGAGATAGGTAAAGATATCTACCTAAAAACTGAAATCTTTCAAAGCTAAAATTCCAAAAACCAATGCACTAAATCACTTGCAAAAAAGTTATGGATCATTTAGAAGTCAAATGAAGATTTCCAAATCACCACCTACCCATCACCAGCTTCTTAATCTAAAAAATCATGGCAAGTAGATAAGAAATGAGTAGAAGTAGAGAAGAAGAGGAATTTTTGGATACACAAGCAAAATGACGAAGGAAATGAATACTGAGGGATTATACTCCATAACCCACTCATGAGACATCCAATCTAAATATCATTTACTTTTATAGGCATTAAAACTCATCTACATCATAACCATAGAATCATACATACATCACAACATATACATACTAGTCATACAACTCAAACATGCATAACATGCTAAACATCATATCATCATAACATGATCAACCAAACAACATTAACCCATAGTCACATAACATGATTTGCTAAACATCATTCATATCATAATTGTAAATGCATAATCATGGCACATAATTTTAGATCATGTTTACTTGATCAATCTTCTCCCATAGCTTGATATCTTGGTAGCCAAAATTTCCATACTATCCATATAGTAAGAATTAGGAAGATTACAATATGTAATTGACTAAATATAAATATTCCCACAGGCTTGTAATACCAATTCCTTTTTATGGTTAAAAAGATGGGTTTCAACAAAAAAAATCTAAAAATATATTGTAAAAATATATTTCATATGATTAATAGGACTACAAATACTAACAACTTCTTACTCAGCTTTCTAAAAATTAATGGAAGATTAAATAGCTCAAAAAAATGTGAAATCCTAGAATATCTCTCAAATTAGACATCAAAATTTATAGTCTACTTATAAAGATCAATATTGCATGCTTATGTATAAATGACTCTATATATAAGGTATGTTGCACCATTGAAGCATTACATAGCTCAACAAGTAGAAAATAATGAGAATAATACTTGACATGAATAACCTGAATGTCATGTTTTTATCGCATAATTTAGTTGTGATGCAAAACTTTGATTATAAAGTAGGTAATCCAAAATTTGAAAGAACACATATCGTGATATAAGATAGTGTTTAATTGCACCAACATCACTAGAAGAATGCATCACAAATCTTTGCTTACTAGCTTCCAAATCTACATTTTAGGAATCAACAAAAATTTATCCATCAATAGAAAAAAAGGAAAATTTTGAGCATCAATTTAAGAAGTTGAAAGTAATTTAGAATTCCTCGTAAGGGAATTTTAGAGAAACTAGATTCACTAAGAAAAAATTGAAGATAGAAAATTTAGAACCATCGGATAAAAAGTAGATCTACTTGAGAGACGTAAGATCCATTAGAGAAAAATCAGATACACTAAAGAAACATCAAATCCATTGGAAAAAAATTAGATCCACTCAATAAGAAATAGATCACATTAATACTACCTTAGACATGTTAAGGTTCTAATTTATATCATGCCATGACTTTGTATAGGAATCAAACTACTTCCCCAATGGGTAATTTGGAGTGTAATCTATATTTATTATACATGTAAATTTATTATGTTTTACAAATTAACCCTTAAATTATTGCCTAAAAATTATAAGATTTTCAATGACAATCAACAAATAATTTTTAAGGTTATTTTGAAGAATTATCCCTCTCTTTATGACTATGTGAGTACTAACAAATGACTAGATGGTTAGTGTAACACCCCTATTAGCTATCTATAAAATATCCTATAAATAACTAATAGAGACATTACAAAACCCCAAGGATCTGCATTTAACTTTGATTTACTAATTCAAAACAGAAGTTTTAAAATTGATAAAAGTTATTAATTAGGAGCATAAATACAATAAGGTAATATAGGACAACAAAATTTTATAATACTAATGATGAGTTGTCATTGGTTGGCTGCATCGACAAGGCTTTGTCGATGCATCTCGCCCTGCGTCAACGAGGCTCTATCGATGCAATGCTTGTCTGTCACCTATAAATATGCACCTACCAACTACATTTATGGCAATCTTGATTTTAGTAGCAGTGAAGCTCTTGCATTTCCTCTATTTGAAATTTAGAGTTTTTTCCCCTAAGTGCCTACAACATGAGTCATTGAGTGTACGGATCTTTGTTCGAGCATTGTTATACTTGAGCACAACAGTGTGTGTGGCAATAAAGATGAGCTTTCTAATAAACCTTGAAGAACTTTGAATAGATTAGCTATTTTATTTATGCCTTCAATGTTTTCAATTATTTGTTAATTATTCTCAATTATTTTGCAAATATTTTCCAACAATTAAGTTATTGAGGTTATTAAGCTAGATAGATTAAATACATAAGTATGATCGCTTCGAGCGTAACATGTATTCACTTGGTAATTCCAATAGCATTATTGCTTGGTATGCCCAGTAGCATAGCGCTTGGTTGTCCAGCAGTGGAAACGCGAGTTCAGGATATGTACAAAAATTGGGAACGAATACTTATGTTAGGATTAGTTAAATGTTGGTAAATTAGTTAATCAAATTACTTTTATCCATATTTGAGCATCGATCTATAAAACATTAAAATGATAAAAATTGAATGCCTCAGTTATACTTAACCATACCAACAAACGTCACAAGTGTAAGTGGGAAGACAATGATTGACCTTAAGGCTAGATTCACTTTCTAAAGGGCTAATGCCCTAGAAACGACAAAGCCCACGAAATTCAACCAAAGTCCACAAATTTCCCATCCAAAAATCTATTTATGATATTTCTTCCAAGGTTGACAAGTTATGGGACTCTTTGAATGAAAATTTTTAAACTACTTTAAAGATTGCCGAAGAATCCAAAGAGAAACATAGTGATCATAATCACAAGAGGCAAAAAGAAGCTGAACATGCCTATCAAAGAGGTAAGGGCAAAGTTGTTGTAGTAGAAGAAGTTATGGAATCTGACTCTGATGATAAAACCAAATGTGACATCTATCAATATGAACATCCAAAGGGATGTTGCCCTGTGGTGTCACACTTACAAGAGTTTGGAGTGTATGCATTGAATCCTCGCCTAGCATGTAGGAAAACTCCAAGGCAATTGCCTTACCCTCAAGGTAGTCCAAGATATTCCAAGATAGTTCCATCAACAACAACAAGCTTACTACCCAAGTGGACCTCCTTGCCAACAGTATGAACAATACCAACAGTGGTATCAACCACAATCATGGGGAATGCCACCACCAATGCAACAGTACCCTTATAGGCAACCAGATCCATATGGGTACTATGTTCAATAGTCTATCTCCCCTAAAAGTTTTGTGAGTCATGCATCATTCCAACATCACTATTACCCTCCAGACTACCACCAAACACATTGACCATCTACTAGAGGGAAAAACCCATATTTGTATCCTTATCATCATCCACATCCCTCTGCACCTACACCTCCACCTTCAACTCAATTACCTCCTACTCCATCCATGCAAGGTGAGATTCCTCCATAGCTACAACAATGAAATGCTACAAGGGCTATGCATTCACAACCAGTTTTTCAACCAAGTGGTCCAAATAATTGATCAAGGAGATGACCTTTCTTCCAGCCTAGCAGTCCTCTCCAACCTTCACAACCTACTCTAGTTGATCATTCTACATTCCATCGCCCTCATCCTCTGCATCAAACACCTTCAAGTACCCTTGAAACCAAGTGCCACTTAGGATTCATACTGTAATGTTAACCCATGATGTTTCTGATTGGATTAAGGTTATTAACCTTCCTACAAAAAGATCTAATCCAAGAATTCCACTTATCTATCTACAGATTGCTAAACAAGAGCCATGCAAAGCTCTTCTTGACTCTGGTTTTAGAGTTAACCTCATCTCCCATGATATGTACAAGGCTTGGAACCTACCACCTCTCAAAAAGAGAAACATTCATTTAGAATTAGTAGATCAGTCGATTACTATCCCTTTGGAACTAGTAGAGGACATTGTGACCATAGTTTGTGGGTGGTTCTATCATGCTAATTTTCTAGTAATCAATGTGGACAACAACAAAAGTCACTTCCCCATCATTATGGGAAGGGCTTGGTTAAGCATGATTGATGTGCGAATGGGAATAAGGAACCAATCCTTAGAAATATCTAAGGAGAATAAGTTAGAAAAGATTGAGAAGAAGCGTATTCGATGGATTGCATACAGCGATAATGGGTGCAAAAGTTTTGGTCAATCAAAAGCACATACATTAAGGCATGTAATTAGTGTGCACAAGAAATTAATATTCAATAATGATTGTACATTGCAACCACAAAGTAGGAGGGCACCTAGTGGCTAATATCTAATTCAAATAGCAACACAATATGCATGAAGCCAATTGAGAGTCAAACATGTGCATATGTTGAAGGCATGGATAAAATTGAACAAGTTCATTCCCAATTGTTTAATGAAGATGACGACACTTGTTGGGAAGATTTGGAGATCCCTGATCACTTCAAGTAGGAGCCCTTAGAACTAAAAAATTTACCAACCGATATGAAGTATGGATTTTTAAAGAATGGTACACTGGTCATCATTACTACCAAACTTGCTCCTGAACAAAAAGAAAAGTTCTTGAAGGTGATAAATTAATAGTCAACAACCTTTGCTTAGTCGTATCCAGAATTAACAAGAATCGATCCAAGGATATGCCAGCATCGCATCTACATTGACCCAACCATGAAGCCTAGAAGGTAGCTACAAAGGCAGTTGAACCCCAAATTAAAATAAATCATCAAGGAGAAGATACAACAACTCCTCAAGGTGGGGTTCATCTATCCAATCATGGATAGTGAGTGGATTAGCCCACTCATAGCAGTACCAAATAAGGGTAACAAATGGTAGGTTTGCATCAACTTTAGGTTTTTAAATATGGCAACATTTAAGGATCATTTTCCTTTGCCATTATTCGAGCATTGTTATTATAGTTTCTTGGATGATTATAGTGGCTATAACCAAATCCAAATCGGGCTAGAAGACCAAGCCAAGACAACATTCACAAGTCCTTGGAGAACTTTTACATATTGTAAGATGACATTTGGCCTATGCAATGCCCTTGCAACATTTCAACACTTGGTCTTGAGTATCTTTCAAAAAATTGGTAGTGGTGTTGAATTTTCATGGATGACTTCTCCACCTATAAAGCTACATTTGAGCAAGCCTTGGACCGACTTAAGCAAGCACTGAAGAGATGTGTAGAGACAAACCTACAACTAAATTGGCAAAATAGCCATCTCATGATCTTCACTGAATTTCACAGAAAGGGATTCAAGTAGACCTAGAAAAGATAAGCGTCATCCAAGGAATAACATGCTAACCAAAGATGTCTGATCATTCCTTGGACACACTAGTTACTACCAATGATTTATTAATAATTTTTCTAAGATTGCAAAGCCATTGGTAAAACTTACAAAGAAGGATGCACCTTTCATTTGGACCAAGGAATGTGAACACACATTCCAACAATTAAAGGAGAAACATGTAAAAACACCAATCCTATTGGCACCAAATTGGTCCAAACCATTTCATATCATGATAGACATATCTAACTATGCTTTGGGAGCAATGCTCACACAACTGGACAATAAGAAACGTCCATATTATATCCACTGCATGAGTAGAAGCATTGTGGGGGCACAATTGAATTACACCACCATAGAGAAAGAATTAATCACAATGGTGTACACGCTAGAAAAATTTAGACATGATGTGCTAGGTTATAAGATATTTGTACATACGGATCATAGTGCAATTCACTTCCTTATGAATAAGTCAACGGTGATCCCTCATGTTATACGGTGGCTTGTGATCTTGCAAGAATTCATTCATACTATGGTAGATTGAAAAGGGACTAAGAATGTGGCCACTAATCACCTCTCTCGCTTAAGATGGAATAACAAAGAGGAGAGGGGCCCACTCTTTGATCAGTTTCTAGACAAACTCCTCTTTACTGGAGTAATAAATGAATAAATACCTAAAAAAGCAATATGGTATAATGGCATCTTCACATATTTTCTCACTCAAGAGATGCCACAAGACGTGGATTTTAGGAAGAAGCAACAATTTCTTCATTAGGTCAAATACTTCATGGAAATCAATGGACACCTTTACAAGGTGTGTGTTGATGGCCTAATCTGTTGGTGTGTCCCTGATGAAGATTAGTTGTGCATTCTCCAGGAGGCTCATGAAGGGCCTTGCGAAGGCCACTATGCAGGAAGACGCACAACCATAAAAATCTTGATGGTAGGATACTATTGGCCCACAATCTTTATGGATGCCCACTAGTTCGTCGAGTCTTATGAATGTTGTCAATGTGATGGGGAATGACCGCTTGCATGGAAGGTCCTTAATAGTGGATTCAACCACTGGAACCTTTCGACATATGGGATATTGACTTCATGGGTCCCATCACACCCATATTTAATGGGAAAGCATATATTATAATTGTAATTGACTACTACACAAAATGGACAGCAGCAACAGTTATTACTGATTGTACGTCATCCACTACTGCCAAATTTATACAACAAAATATTGTGAATAGGTTTGGGATGCCATGTTCACTAATTTTTGATAATGGATATCATTTCATAGGTGTTACATTTAGGAAATTAAAGCAACACTTGGGTGTAGAAAATAAACTAACAACACCTTATCATCCTCAATCCAATGATCAAGCAGAGGTAACCAACCAGGAGATTACAAAAATACTAACACGAACCATTAGCAAATATAGGAAGGACTAAAGTACAAAACTTAATGATGCTCTCTAAACTTATCGTTCAACTTGGAAACTTCCTATTGGATATTCTCCCTATGAGTTAGTACACGGGAAACTTCCAATGCTTCTAATCCAATTCGAGCTCCATACACTCTCAATAGTCTATGATCTAAACCTTGACCTAAGTTTAGCATAGAAGGAAAGATTGATCAATTTGAACATGCTAGACGAAAATCACTTAGTGGCCCTATCCTTGAATGAGGTGAATAAGGCATTCAGCAAGCAGTGGCATGACCTTAGAATCAAGAAAGTAAAACTTCAACCAGGAGATAAGGTTCTTTATTGGAACCCCACACATGTGCACCAAAAGACAAAATTCCAAACATTGTGGGAGGGACTTTATATAATTGATCAAACCTTTCCCTCTAGGGTCATGATAATTTACAAACCTAACAGCCCAAAAAAAAAAGTAGTTGGTCAATATCCAACAAGTCAAACCTTTCCTAGAACCAAGACTGGCCAGTGTAGCTACCACCTCAACAACTGGACAGCCACATTATATTTTTCAAATCTTCTCCCTTCAACTCAATCATGGGGGAGATGGCCATCTGTGCTAACCATTATCATGGCCTCTTAGTTTTTCTACCTTTTTGTTTTTCACATTGTTGATTTTACAAATTTTTTATTTTCAAATTTTTCTAATTTTATACCATTTTTAGTACCTTTTAACTTTCTTGATTATTTTATACTTTCTTATATATTTTACTTTATTTTTTTTCCTTTTGTATAAGTGTGGTATTTTCTCATTTTTGCTAATAAATCTACTTTATTATCATAGGACACAATACTACTATTGTTGTTTACTAATGATGGTTTATGCTTAATGTGTGATTGTCAATGTTTGGTTTCTATTTTTGAATTCTGATGTCTAATGACTTTGAAATGGTTTATTTTTCATGGAACAGGTAATGTGTCCACGTCATCCGCCCATCCAAATGAACTCTATGGTTTTCCTTGTTCTAATAATTTGAAGTCCCTTCCATTAAAAGAAACTTTTAATCGATCAATGACCTAGGCAGTTCCAGAATTAGGAAGGATCCAAAGGTTTGTAAAGGGTGTGACAACAGAGGGACTCAATACTCTTTGTACTCTTCTTCTTGCTTAAGTGCTTGAGTGTTTTTCGTAAACTTCTTACTATTCCATACCACCCAATGATAGGAAGACAAATAACACCATTGCATGGTGTGGTTCCCATCATTCAAAACAAAAAACAATGGGAATTCAAAGCACACCCCTTCAACACGAATAAGTTCATGCATGGTGTGGTTCCCATCATTCAAAAAAAAACTATGGGAATTCAAAGCACACCTCTTGGACAAATAAAAGGACTATAAGCACTACTTATGGGACTTGAATGACATGCACCTATGCCTAACAGTCCCCTCTAACTAAGGCCCTCTCTCTTACTTCCTACTTCTCCTTTCTTCTCTTTGTGAAATAGTGCTTGTTTTGTGGAAGCACTCTGGTGTCTCGAGTGGGTGGATCAATCTTAGAGTGGCGATGTGAAGTCACTGAAAGTGAATGGTTTTGGTCTGGACTGAGGATGGAACTTCTTAGGTCATCTTAACCACAAATTTTACAAGGGATTTCTTATGATCTCAATTTGGAACTCCATCATCCATCCACGCTACCATAATTCACCTCACTGCCAAGATCTATGTTATGCTTTATGTCTTAGTCTGATGTGTTGGGATTCTTGAGTGGATTCTTTCGAGTTGGTCCTTAACTTGTTATGATCATTAAATCAACTATGGGGCCCACAAACCCCTTAGTTGAGGTTATGCAAGGGAAAAAAGGACATGAGCCTGCTATGAGGAGGACCCACTTACATAGCCTTTCGCTTGATTAATTAAGGTTACTTACATTTAACATCGCTACAATCCTATATTTTGTATTTTCCATTGTGTAAACCGCTTAGTACTCCTTAATCTTTCATTGCATTCATCCATTAAATCAATTTTTCTCCATTTTTTCAAATTTATAAACTTCAACATCCCATTCTCATGATTTCATACTATTCTTGGTCTTCTAAGCTTTCATTTGATCCTAATTTCATCGAAAAATTCATTGTATTTTAAAATTTTGACCAAAGTCAATGAAAGTAAATGATGGTCAATAGCTGTATTGACAAGGCCTTGTTGATGCTGCCAACCACATTGATGAGACCCCATTGACGAGGCCTCATCGACGCAATGCAAAAATACCATATATACCGTTGGACACTTTGGAATTTTTTGCAATTTTCTCATAACACATGAGGAATTTTTGCAATTTTTTGGAGTCCAAAACCTTCCAGAGCCCATAAATTTTAAATTTTTTGTTCAAATCACTCTATTTTCGATCTTGCACTTACCGAAGGTAAGATCTTTATCGTGGGGGCCACAAACCTTAAGGTTTCGAATGAAACATCGATGGAATTTTTTGGAAACTTTCCTAACTCCCCCAAAGGGTTAATAAACTTAACCATATATAAACATCAACTTTTTCTAAGTTAACCCTTCCAATAACCTCCAGGATGAATTATTCATAATAACACATAAAATAAATAATAATCAAATTCATTAAATTAGCCATAATCACAACTTAGCCAAGTGTAACTATTCTCAAGAGTTAAGGTATCCTAATTATTTTAAGGTTACAAAATGATTGCTAATCCATGGTCTTATTGTGATTACAGATGGCACCCAAACAAAAGTACCCATAGGAAGGAGAACCCTTGCAACCATGAGAGAAGTAACCTAGAGCTAAAAGGGGCCAGTAGGAACAAGGCCAAGAAGAACAAGAGGCAACCCATGTAATAGGACCTCTTCGTGAGAAACCTAAAGTGGAATCTGTTTAACAAATTCTAAAGGAAGAAGTGCCTACCGAAAAATCCCAACAAGGAGAAGTGCCTAGACTCGTGCCAAGGCTTGAGGTTACTTTGACTCAAGCCTACCTAGAAATCATCAAGTCCCGAGAAATCCAAAGATTAGTTCTTTACGAGATAAACTTCAGGCCATTTTTGGAAAATGCTCCAAAGGATGTCAAGACATAATTTCAAACCTCTCCCATATGGCCAGTCATCGTGTCTAGTGGGGAATGATACATGGGAGAGACCTATGTCTTTTAGAATAGCCAAAGGCTAGGGTCCATTGTAAAAATCAAGGACATTCAAGTGTCCTACTCAACAAAGGCTATTTCACAAGCACTGGGGTTGCCAGATAGTGGAACATAGTTGGCAAAAATATCAACAAAAGTTGATCCTGATGCAAAAAGGGAATGAACCCAACGATGCTGCATGGTGGACCGTAAGGAGCATGGTGCACTCACATCGGCAGAGTAGATTTATTTCAAGATTGCAACCTATCACCTCAATCCAATGGTGAGGCCAAGCAAGGTGACTACTTTCTCCACCTAAGAATGCACTACTTTAAGTGGGAAATTTCTCGTTAACCTTCCATGATTGATTTATTTGGAGATCAAGAAGTGCTTCAAGGAGAACAAACATGGAAGGAAGATCGTGCCCTTTCCATGCCTGATTAGAATACTTTGCAAAAGGGTAGGCATTATTTGCTATTCTAATGATACTCATAGGCATGCTCCCTTGGCCTCATGGGTAGAAATCATGAAGAATAAGATGACAATGATCACTTAAGAAGAGGAGCTACCGCCACCACCATCCACTTAAGAGATAACACCAGAGGCCCACATAGTCCTTGAGCATTTGCATCAAATATGAGAACAACTATTGAGTGAACAAGAGCAACAAGTAAGAATGAGTGGGGTAGATCCATCTATGTATCAGCCAATGATGAGTCACCTTAATGAGATTGCTCGAACAGTTAGATAGATGGAGAGGTGATCCCATTTTCTCTACCCAAAGAATGCAGCTACCTTCAAGGTTGAATCCCAAATGCTCAAGAGGTAACAATGTCACTAGCAACATACCATCTAATCTTAGAAATATTTGGGAATGCTGCCACTTTCTTGATGTGGCTGGAGGAAGGAGAAGAGGCAACTGTCTTGGTGATGCAACACCAAGGGTAGGAGATAGTAGCAAAAGTGGTAACTGACCATGTAGCTGAAGCACTGAATGCATCCACAGTGTCTATACCAACTATATCTACACTCCAAGATGTGCAGATGTCTGCAGGCACGATTAGCAGAAAATTAAATGTAGCCCAGCATGAGCAATTGCTAAAACGACTAGTAGGAACTGGGCAACCAACTTTGGACATCTTTGATCTCCCGGAGAACATCACCGTAACCCAATCAGAGTTGCTAAATGCAAAGGGCATATGCATCATTTTGAAGGAGCAACTAGAAATGGCCCAAGAAAAAAATCAACACTTGGCTGCAAAGGTTGCTAAACTTTGTGTCCTACTTGCATAAAAAGCAATCCTTAGCCCGACAATGACAAGAGATGAAGTTATCAAATAGCTTCAAGAATAATTTCAAAAGGCTAATGAGGAAGTAGTAATGGCCATCTTTAAATAGTCCATGGTAGAAGCTGAAATGCACTCAATCAAAAAGGACTTGAATCAGATGCGCTAAGAGAATGAAGCATTGACTGTGCAAAATCATCACCTGCAAAGTGTTGATCCTCAAAGAAATCAAATGCAAGAGTTCATTCATCAACAATAGGAGAAGCTTGCCAGGGTAAATACTGAATTGAGGAAATTGGTCATGGAGAACCGCAATCTATTAATGGAGGAGGTACACACCTTGTGATAGAAGTTTGCCATCGAGATCGTCACTTGGAAGAATGAGGCTCTCAAATTTGCAAAATAGAATTAATGAAAAAAATCCATATGGCAAAGATGAAAGTGAATAAAGCCCTCCAACAACTCCAATAAGGAAGGGAGATGTGGTAGCCCATCCTTGATGGGATTGATGCCTACAACAAAGAAAAGATCTGCTTGAAGGAGTTGCAGATCGAGGAAATGATAGAGTATACGAAGTTGGCCAATCTCCATTATGCAAACCTAGCAATGGTGACAGCCAACCAGCCATAGTTAGAATTGGAGAAACAAGTGGCTAGCTCATATCTACTATATGAGGCCAAGTTCAAACATCACAAGGACACCAAGCAAAAGCTTGAGATGGCTAACGTTGAACTCGAAGTTCTTAAAGGGTAATTCACAAATCAATGATCCATTGCTAAGGACCTAGCCAAATGGATGAATGACTATCAGGAGTTGAAGAACACATTAAGAGCATTCGACATTGAATGAAAATATTTCGCTACCTAGTTTGCCAATACCAAGGAGTTGTTTCTAGTGATCTTGTGTCCTTGGGATGTGCCCATTCCAACCCACATGGGAAGCTAAATGGATGGTGCATGATTCTAGGAGTAAGAAGGAGAACATGAAAGCATTGTGGGATGCTTTTTTCCTCCCACCTGAAGTTGCAGCAATAGCAAGACAACCGTAGCCACCTCAACCAATGAGGGTCCCTTAGAGCCTTAGGAACCACCATCGCCAAGGACTGTTTGATCTTCTCCAACAAGCTTCACATCATCAAGGAACATGTTATCCAATTTTTGAAGAGTTGTGTCATGGTGTTCAATTTTGTGTCCTAAACACCACCATTTTTGTAATGTGTTGATCCATACACCCAAGCACTCCATTTTTTGTCAAAGTTAGTCAGTTGTTTTGTTGAAGAAAAGTCAATCAATAAACCCATACCTTCCCAATTTTGTAAAAGAAATCAAGGATGAGTTTTCATTCAATTGTGGGCATATGATGAGTTGTTGTTGGTTGGGTATGTCAACGAGGCCTCATCGATGCAGTTGACCACGTTGACGAGGCCTCATTGACCCATCTCGCCTTGCGTCGAAAAGGTCCAGTTGACGTAATATCTGTCTGTCACCTATAAATATGCATCTACTAGCTACATTTATGGCAATCTAGATTTTAGTAGTAGTAAAGCTCTTGCATTTTTTCCATTCAAAAGTTAGAATTTTTTCTCTTGAGTGCCCACAATAGGAGTCATTGAGTGTATGGATCTTTATTCAAGCATTCTTGTACCTGAGCACAACAGTGTGTGTAGCAATAAAGATGAGCTTTCTAATAGACCTTACAACACTTTGGACAAATTAGCTATTTTATTTATGCATTTAATGTTTTGAATTACTTGTTAATTGTTCTTAATTATTTCACAAATATTTTCTAGCAATTGAGTTATTCAGGTTATTAAGCTAGATAGATTAAATACATAAGTATCACCGCTTCGAGAGTAACACATATTCACTTGGTAATCCCAATAGCGTTATTGCTTGGTACATCCAATAGTGTAGCACTTGGAGCAGTGGATACGTGGGTTTAGGATGTGTATGGAAAGTGGGAATAGATACTTATGTTACGATTAGTTAAATGCTAGTAAATTAGTTAATTTAGATTAGTTAATCAAATTACTTTTATCCATATTTGAGCACAAATCTATAAAACATCAAAATGATAAAAATTAAATGCCTCAGTTATACCTAACTGATGAGACGCGATTCGCATAAGCCGCGATATCGCATCCCATGCGATATCGCATACACAATATCGCATCTTCCCCTGCAATATTGCGTACGCGATATCGCGGTGTGCCACAATATCTATAAATAAGAGGCAGCTCTCCCTTGTTTCCTCATCTTGAGTTAGAAGGTAGTTTGATCACTCCAGAGATAGAATATTTTCCATGTGCTCGTAGTAGGAGTCCTAAAGTGAACGGATCTTTATTCGAGCAACATTGTACCTGAACACAAGTTGTGTACGGCAACAAAGACGAACACAAGTGCATGGAATAGGATTTTATTTATTGCTTTCTCTCTCACCCTTAAACTCCTAAAATGCGGAATGAGTACGACTTGATTACGAGCATCTAAGAATGTGTACGGATAGTCAAGGAATCGGCTGCTCATCGCAATGCGGTATGAGTACGACTTAATTATAAGCATCTAGTGTGAATACTTGGTAACCCAGTGGCGTATTCAGGATCTACGCTTGGTAATCCTAGTGGTAGTCATGCACAAATATGTGTACGGTTAGTCAAGGAATCGGCTACTCATCGCACTTAAGCTAGATTAGATTCTCTCAACCCTTTCCTCCTAGTTAAGTGCCTCAATACGACCACTTCGAGCACGTGTGTTACGTGTGGTGATCCCAACAATGATTAGCGTTTGGTAGTCGCGGTTGCATCGGTTTAGGGTGTGTACGGTAAATGGGAATGGATGCTGACGCTAGGTAATTTAGACTTAGTTCACTAGTTAGAGTTAGTTAGTTTCTCCAACCCTTCATCTCGATAGCATAGGAGATAAAACATAAAAGACCATAAAAATCATATACCTCGGACTTACTTAACCATACACCGTGACAACCACAAGTAAGTCTGGGATGACAACGAATGATTAACCCCAAGTGTTCGACCAAATCACGCGTGCTACGCTCGTTTCGTATGGTTGAGTGTAGGGGTACCTCACCACTCATCACTAACCATACCAACAAACATTACAAGTGTAATTGAAAAGACAACAATTGACCTTAAGGCTAGATTCACTTCTTAAAGGGCTAGTGCAATGGAAATGACAAAGGCTACGAAATTCAACCGAATCACGTGTGAACACTTTGTGATTCATATGGTTGGGCATAGGGGTAATTCACCACTCATCAACTAGAATAAATAATTAAATAAAATTTAGTTAGAGAAAATTACAGATTTGCGCAGCCACAAAAAGATAAATGCCAAAAATTTTCACTAGGTGCATCATAAAATAGTATGTAAAATAATGAGCCTAGCTACACTTGTATCACCTTAATGGAACCTTTAGAGTTAAATATATTCATGTTTAAAAGTTATGAAATTAATTCATTAAAAATAATAATTAAATAAAATATTAATATATGATAAATAATTTTATATTTTCTTGAACATATAATAAGCATTAAAATCAAAAATGTTCCTTGCAATCTCATGGTCCTAATGGCATAAATGGAAAATTCATATATATCATACTTTATTACTTAATCACAAAAATAGTTACCTTGCTCAAATATTCAAAAAGTGTATAAGGTCTCTATTTTACATAAATACAAAATATACAAAAATTATTTTTGAATTCTAGAGGGTTCATCCTGTACAAAATTAATCCACCTTTCATCCCATGTCCCTCTTTCAATGATTCCTTGCCTACTTTGGGTTCTCTACATTGAAATACAACAGGAGTCAAAACCCCTCTTCGTGGAGCATAAAGGTTCAAGGCCAAAAGTCTTAGGTTATGTGCAATAAAAGGTTTCCAATAAAATTTTCAAAAAAATTTCAAAGTTTAGAATTATCACAAAATTTTTCAAAAATTCAAAAGAATTCCAAAAATCCAAATAATGTATATTTTATTCAGACATCTCTGAAGGCTAGGTCTTGGTTATCCTCACTGCCAAAGGAACTCACCAAAAGCTCTTAGAATAACCTCACTACTATCATCATATTATACTTTAAATTATTTTAATGTCCACAAATATCCCAAAGTTATCCAACAAAAATTCAAAGAAAGTATATTTTAACCAGGCATCTCCAAAGGCTAAGTCTTAGTTACCCTCATTCCCAAAGGGATTCACCAATATCTCTTGGAATAACCTCACTACTATCATGGGATTATCCTTTAAATTATTTTAATGTTCAAAAATATCACAAATTGTCCAACAAAAATCCAAAGAGTATATTTTAACCATGCATCAATGAAGACTAGGTCATAGTTACTTTCATTGCTAAAGGGGCTCATTGAAAACTCCTGGAATAACCTTACTACGATCATTAGATTATCCTCGTGATTCTAGACAAGTCACTCATAGCCAAGTCTTGGCAATAGGCTTACTACTAACATCCTCAATGGTTGAGGCACATGTATTATCAGAAGGATTGATCTTGACTATGATTCATCGCAACTTCCCTAGACTAAACTGCTCAATGTCATGATCTCGACTAAATCCATAGCCTCACATGAAGCTATGAATCAAAATCCAAGGTAGAAAATCCATCCAAAAATCCTTGTTCCCATGGGATACATCTTGCTAAAAAACACTCCACTACTACATGCAAACAGGGCATCTAAAAAATTCATGGCTCCCACTACCAATTGAGAAAAATCAATTCCACAATTATTATCATTTAATTACAAAAATTCAAAAATATCCAAAATGGCCAAAAATCCATAAAAGCTCAAATTCCACAAGACTCTCACAAAATCATGTTTATGTCATGAGCTGAACCAAAACCATGTTTATATCAAAAGGTGACCCAAAATAATCATAAAATATCCAAAAACTATGTTGGAGAAAGTTTCCACAATCCAAAAAATTCACCAACAGATAGAAATTAGTGTGGATGAGATTAAAATATTATTTTTCATAAAAACAGGTTCAAAGTAATAAAAATCGATCACAATCTCAACCTAATACTTAAAATCACAAAAGAATAACAAAAGACCAAAAAGTAGGAAGGAGGAATAGAAAATCCACAACAAAATAGAATAGCCACATAAAAGGAAAAGTAGAATAAAAATAGAATAAACTTTTTAACAAAATCTACAACAAAATAGGACATCTTCATAAAAAGGAAAATAAATGAATTTTTCTTACTTGTGTTGGCAAAGCTCTCAAAATCTTCTTAGCATCTTCCTTTTCTACCTAACCCTCTCAATTTTTTTTTCTTACTTAACTAATTGCACCTAAAACCCTTCTACAAACTGTGAGGAAACATATCTAAGGTTACAACCTATTTATAAGGGGAAGAGTGAAAGAAATGGGGCCAATATCAACTTCAAAACAAAGAAGAAAGAACCAAAAAAATCTTTTCAAAATATGTGATGAAACATTGTTTTAGAAAATCATGGTTACGAAACCAAATAGAGGAAACATGCAGTAGAAAATAAGTGGTGGAGAGACGACAATAGAAAATGCAAGGTGGTAAAGAAAAAGAAATTTTCTTAACATATGTTATATGTTAAGCATGTAACATATATGCATTTTCTTACTTTTTCATGTGAATGTACTTAACAACATTCACTTGAATATACATATTATTTTTATAAGTTTGTTTTCCTAATTTCTCTTTCCACTAATACCCTTGTACTCAAACAATCGGAACACACACACCAAGTCTCCAAATTAAATTTTGTTTGAACCTACAAGATTCTTATCAAGTGTTCTACTTAATCATATACTAAAATCTCACCTAGGCATTACTTATCATGGTTGCCTAGTTCAAATGCTAGAACTTTTATGGTATTTTAGCAAACTAGAAAATGTGATAGTTCAAAAACCATAACTTCAATTCTAGTAAACCAATGATCAAAACCTACATTTTTGAACATACCAAACACATCGATAAGGTCATATTTTAAGTAGGACATCATCCTAAGGCACTTCCTTAACACAATTAGTTTATACAGTATTTAATTATAATTAAAATAAATCCTAGTTTAATGACAAAAAACAACATGAAATATGATCTAAGTAGGGTGATTGTTCAAAATTACTTCATAAAAAAGTATTATATAATCACATGTGCATAATAAAAATTAAATATGCATAACTAGATGTGCGTAATAAAGCATGAATATATATAACTAAATGTGTATAAAGAATAAAATATGCATAGCCAAATTCTTGTAAAAGCATAATAACTGATAAAAATGAAAACTTTCCAAGGTAACTGAATTTCAAGATTAAATCATAAAATATTCACAGGACCTATGACTAAGCTCCAATAGTAGTAAAATAAAGGATACCAAACTTTAATAAAATACCCTAGCAAGCAAATTGCATTCACTTATGTAGGAAACTAATAAAAACAATAACAACAATAACAAAAATAAGCTAATATATTGAAATGCATTTGACAACATTAAAGAATTAATCACATGCATTAAATTAAATAGTTAAATTTATGCAAATCTCTAGGTTGTTATAGTTAGGCCACATGGCATTATATTCATAAGTATTCTATTCAATGTTTAATACTAGTGTCACTTTCCACTCTATTTGTTGCTAGTTTAGGGGTGATGAGTGGCGAGGTACCCCTACACTCAACCATACGAATACGAGCATTTCATGCGTGATCCGGTCGAACTCCAAGGACTAAGTACTTATGCGCCCTAATGGAACACTTAAGGTTAATCAATCATTGTCTTCCCAAAATTACTTGTATTGTCACAGTTGTATGGTTAAGGAAGCTTGAGGTATATGATTTTTATATCTTTTATCTTTTTAGTGTCTTACGCTAATAGGGGAAGGTGAAGAGAACTAAGTGACTAACTTTCATTAACTATTCACTAACTAAGTTCTAACTGTCCCTAACACCAGTATTCGTTCCCACTTGCCGCACACATCATGAACCAATGCAACGCTGTTGGGATTACCAAACGCTAATTGTTACTGGGTTACCAAGCGCTACACACATGCTCAAAGCGGTCATACTGAGTGTACTTAACTAGGAGAGTCAAGGGTTGAGAGAGATTAATTAATTAGGAAAGCATTTAAACATTCAACAATAATTAATTACTATTTAGCTTAGTCCACATGCTGCAAGGTTTATCATAAAGTTCATCTTTATTGCCGTACACAAATGTGTGCTCAGGTACAATTTGCTCAAAAAAAGATCTGTTCACTTTAAGACTCCTATTGTGGGCACATGGAAATTATTCTAACTCTGGAATGGTAAAACTTCAAGAGTTTAGCTAAGGATCTAAGTCTAAGTGCCTAGAACAGGAAAAGCCACCTCTTATTTATAGAAATTGTGGTAGGCTACGATATCATGTACGTGATATCGTGAGGTGGACGCGATATCGCGGCTCATCATACCCCCATGACTGAATGAAAAATCGTCCTCGAGTTCCTTACAAAATATTGGGAAGGTATGGGATTATTGACTTGAATGACACTAATGGTGAATGAGGTGACACGTGAACGGATCATCATTACAATACATGGCAATATGAGTGTTCATGATCATAAGAGTGAACACTATACACATTTGACATCCAGCCTTATTTGGCAGCTGAGAGAGAAGAGAGAGAAAAGAAGAAGATGTGTTGCTACTGATGCAAAGATTGTGCCTTTTGTTATCCATCCATAACCTCGCCATCAATCTTTTTCCTTACATAACTGCTCTAGCACCAGTCCATTCTAAGTGTTCCCTCCAAATCCAATCCATTGTTGTATGATTGCCATCTACACACACAACATAGTCTTATATTAGCAAGGGTAAATGAATCACAATGCAGTTGATACCTTGCCTCGGTGTAAGGTCCATTGGCTGAGTTGTGATATGGCTAATGCGGATTCTGGAGATATAACATTGGTGACTATCCAAGGTGTAGGGGTTAAGAGAAAATTGAAAAAATTGGACCAGGACCCCCATGACTAAGAGCGATCCTTTGGTAGTAAGAGAATGGAAAAAGATAAGGAATAAGAAAGATGGAGAAAAAGAAACACCGACAATGCCAATAAAATGGATGTCAAGAATGGAAATGAACAAAATAAATGTTGATTGCAAAAATGTTTAAGGGAAAGAAATTAACTAATGCACCAAATAGGAATGCCACTAGGTCCTCCCCAAAGCAGGCTCATGCCCTTAATGCCCTAACAATCCCGCAGTCAAAGAGTCTATAGGCTCTGGAAATGCCATTTGAAAGCAAGAGTTAAATTCTTAACCACAAGAATTTACCAAAAAGAAAACAATGCATCAACCAAAATATGGACTATTGATACAATCGGCAATGAGGTGAAAAATGGAGAAAGAATGATGGAAAGAAGAGAATGGAATGGAGTCTCAAGAACGAGGTGGTGTACAACCCCTTATGTATTAATAGTTAGTGTGACTTATTAGATCTCATTCCAAATCTAGCCTCAAATAATCCACATCCAGTGACTTTGCATCAATACATTTGGCCAACCCATCCACTTGAAGTAACAAGAATGCTTTCGCCAAAAAGTCACCACCATTCCAACAACACAAAAAAGGAGAAAGTAGGAAGCAAGAAAGGGCCTTAGTTAGAGGGAACATGTTTTTTTTAGTTCCATAACTANGCACACCCCTTAGATGAAATAATCATATGGGCTACAAGCGTTAGTTATGGAACTAAAAAAAACATGTTCCCTCTAACTAAGGCCCTTNCTTTTGCATGAGAACCACACCATGCAAAGAATTATTATTTTTATTAGCTTAGCTTCCTAATAATAGAGCAACGTTGGAATGGTAAGGAAAACTCAAGAAGAAAACATCCAAGCACACAAGAGAATGGCTAGCACAAATGCATCAAATCCGCTTGAAGTCACACCCTTTTCAATCCTTGAGTCCTTCCTTAGTTTGAGAAATGCCCAGTAACCAATTCGTTGATAGTTCTATTATTAAGAAAGGGACTATATAGTTCCAAGCCAAGAGAGACCATAGAAATTCATGGATGCATGGATGATGTGGACTCATTGCCTATTATATCAAAAGAACCATACCTTAGTATCAACATTATAACTCAAAGGTAAAAACCAAACATTAGCAATCAATAGAATGCAGTTCATACCACCATCAAAAGCACTTATTAGGTGACGAATCTAACAAAATAAACAACCTCACAAAAAAATGAAAAAGTATGAACGATATTGCAAAACAAAAACAAGAAAATTTAAAGAAATTTGTAAAACAAAAACTTAAAAGGGAACTAAGGGCCTTATTTGATTAGCAGAGCTGGCCATCTTCCCCATGACTGAGTTGAAAGGGGAAGATACGAAATAATGAGCAAGGTCATCCTTTCTCAGAGGTATTATGTGCAGTGGTTGCTCTAAGTTCATGGAAGGGTTTGGTTTGTTCCACATTAACTAGTAATCTCTTATCAGGGCTCTCAGGTTTGTATATGGTCATGGCCCCTGAAGGAAAGGTTGTATGAATAATGTAAGGCCCTTCCCACAATGTTTGAAATTTTGTACATTGCGGCACATGTGTGGGGTTCTAGTAGAGAACCTTATCTCCTGGTTGATACTTAACCTTTCAAATTTTCAAGTCATGACGTTGCTTGTTATTTGTCTTGTGCAACTCATTTGATGACAGAGCAGTTGATCGATTTTCGTCTAGCACATTTAAAGTTGCCAACCTTTGTTTTTGTGCTAGATTAAGGTCGAGGTGGAGGTCACAAGCCATGGATAATGTACGGAGCTTGATTTGAATCAAAAGCTTTGGAATTTTTCCATACACTAGCTCATAGGGAGAGTAGCCTATAGGGAGTTTCCAAGTGGAGTGGTATGCCCAAAGAGCATCATTCAGTTTAGTGCTCCAATCTCGCCTATACTTGCTAATTATCCTTGTCAATATTTTAGTGATCTCCTTGTTAGTGGCCTTAGCTTGTCCATTAGCTCGGGGGTGATAAGGTGTAGTCAATTTATGTTCAACCCCTAAGCGTTGCATTAACTTCCAAAAAGATGCACTTGTGAAGTGTGTTCCATTATCCGAGATAAGTGCACGTGGCACACCAAACCTATTTACGATTTGTTGTTGCACAAATCATGCAGCTGTAGATGATGTGTAGTTTGTAACAGTAGCTACTTCAGCCCATTTCGTTAGATAGTCTATGGCAACAATGATGTAAGCTTTTCCGTTGGACATTGGTGTAATGGGCCCCATAAAGTCTATTCCCCAAATGTCGAAGGATTCTAAAGGTTGAATCCATTGTTGCAGATCCTCCATTCTAGTAGTCATTCCCCCATCACGTTGACAACGCTCACAAGATTGGACAAATTGATGAGCATCCCAAAATAATGTTGGCCAATAATATCCTACAAGCAGGATCTTAATAGCCATTCATCTCCTTGCATAGTGACCCCCACAAGGGCCCGGATGAACATCTTGGAGAATTCTTAGTTGGTCCACTTCGGGCACATACCATCGAACCAAGACATCAGGACAAACTTTGTAAAGTTGTCCGTTGATCTCCATGAAGTACTTGGCTCTGTGAAGAAACTGTTGTTTCTTCCTAAAGTCCAACTCCTATGGTGTTTGTTGGGTAAGGAGATAAGAGAGAATGCTACTATACCAATTCATCTCCCTAGGTTGGTTATTCACTACACTAGCAAAGAGGGCTTCATCAAGAAAATGATCGAACATTACATATTCATCCTCTTTGATGTCCCAGTGCAACCAAGATAAATGATTTGCAACTACGTTCTCAGTGCCCTTTCGATCGATCATCGTTAGATCGAACTCCTGGAGGATTACCAGCCATCGTATAATACGAGGGCTAACCATTGGCTTGTTCATGAGAAACTGAATTGCACTATCATTTCTATGGATGAACACCTTGTAACCTAACACATAGTGCCTAAACTTATCCAGTGTAAACACTACAACCATTAATTCTTTTTCTGTAGTTGTGTAGTTAAGTTGTGCACCGGTGAAACTCCTACTTGCACAATGGATGTAGTAAGGACGTTTTTGGTCATCTAACTATGTAAGTACAACTCCTAAGGCATAATTGAACATGTCAGTCATTATATGAAACGGTCTAGACCAGTCAGGAGCTTGTAGAATAGAAGTTTCTACAAGCTTTTGTTTCAGAGTTTGGAATGCTCGTTCACATTCCCTAGTCCATTCGAATGGTACATCCTTCTTTGTAGTTCTACCAATGGTTTGGCAACCTTGGAGAAGTTCTCAATGAACCTCCTATAATAGCCAGTGTGTCCAAGGAATGACCAAATGTCTTTGACAGTTTCTGGTTGACAAGTGATTCCTTGGATGATCCTAACTTTATCTGGGTCTAACTCTATTCCTGAATATGAAATCTTATGCCCAAGTACTACACCTTCTTGGACCATCAAATGGATTTTCTACCAGTTGAGCCTTAAGTTGGTTTCTATGCATCTTTTCAGCACTTGCTCTAATCAGTCCAAGGCTTGATTAAAACTTGTTCCATAAGTGGAGAAGTCATCCATAAAGACTTCCACTTTGTTTCCTCTTTGCTGCTGGAATATGCTCAGAACTATGCGTTGAAATGTGGCAAGAGCATTGCACAAGCCAAATGGCATTTATTTATATGCAAATGTTCCCCAAGGACTAGTGAATGTTGTTTTGGCTTAATCTTCTGGGGCTATCCGTATTTGGTTGTATCCACTATAGCCATCTAGAAAACTATAATAGTGATGCCCTGCTATGGTGTCTAAGACTTGGTCAACGAATGGCAACAGAAAGTGATCCTTAAATGTTGCCATGTTCAACAGCCTAAAATCTATACACACCCTCCATTTGCCTTATTTTTTAAGCACAATCACTAGAGGGCTAACCCATTCGCTATTAACAATGGGATATATGAACTCAGCCTTAAGAAGCTATTCTATTTCTTCTTTTACTATTTACTTCAATTTTGGGTTCAACCACCTCTACGGTTGTTTTCGAGGTTTCATGGAGGGGTCAGTGTAAATCCTATGTTGGCATATTCTAGGATCTATTCCAGTTAACTCTGGGTATGACCAGGAAAATGCTTTTGACCACTTATTTATCACTTTCAGCAGTCTTTCTTTTTGTTTGGAAACAAGTCTTGCGTTGATGATCAATGGTTTTCCATTTTTGAGGGTTATATACTCCAAATCGATGGGCAATGGTTTAAAATCTAGGGGCTCTTATTTAAATCTCTTAGGAATTTCCAACTTTTCCCAGTTGATGTTTTTAAGATTAAGACTTGGAAGTTGGCAATGAACTTGCCCTAGTGTATCTATGCTTTTAATGTAACACTAGTTATTCCCTCAGTTAGTTCCATGCATGTTAGTGAGTTTCTCTCTTGATCAACCATCAGCCACTGGGTGTCTTCTTGTTGTGTGGTTGCTACATATAGGCACCTTTGTATATTAATGTTTTGTGCACACCAATTGCATGCAGGCAATGCTAAACTCTGCATAACCCATGATCTCTACACGCAATGGCACCCTATGTCATTGTATGCGATGCATGGAACTTTCTTCTTCTTGATCTTTCCAAAAGTGTTCTTCTTGGATATTTCTAGGAAAAGATCATGGATTCCTAGGCGTGCATCTATAGTACTTAGCCATGCTATTCCCATCATTATTGAGAAGTTCCCTTTACCATTGTTCACTTGTATCACTAAGAAATCAGCTGGATATGACCACCCACACACCGTGGTAATGATGTCCTCAATCAGTTCCAAGGGGATAGTGATGGACTAGTTGGCCAGCTCTAGTCAAATATTACTCTTCCTTAAAGGAGGCAAGTTCTAGGCTTTGTACATCTCTTGTGATATTAGGTTGACTTTGGAACCTGAGTCCAAAAGAGCTTTACATGGTTCATTCCCAATGAGTTCGAGATAGATTAGAGGGCTTCTAGAATCAGATAATTTCTTGGGAAGGCGGCCCACCTTAATCCAGTCAGTAATGGCATGTGTTAACATAACCGTATGCATTAAACTCGGTGTTTGGTTTGAAAGAAGCCCTAAAGCCTTAATTGATGGAGAGGCATTCAAAGATTCAACTGCTTGTAGCTGTGAGGGCTTGGTCGAACTGTTAGTTCTGAAGAAAGGTCTTTTCTTCATAAGGTTGTCAGAACCAACTACGGGTTGAGGATTCATAGCCCTCATGACATTGTGTTGTTGCAGTTGAGTGGGGAGTTCCCCTTGCATTGTTGGAGTGGGTGGTAATGGAGCTATCAATGTGAGAGTTGTGGATGGCTTTGGAGGATGGTATGTTTGTGGGTTATCTCCCCTAGAAGAAGGAGTCCTATAATACTCTCGAGCTTGGTAGTGATGTTGTGGTGTCATGTGACCAACATAGTCACGTGGAGAGATTGGCTGCTGCACGTAGTAGCCATATGGATTCAGTTGCTAGTAAGGGTATTGTTGCCTTGGTGGTGGCATCCCCCATGACTGTGGATATTGCCACTGTTGGTGCTGCTCAGTAGTTGTGGTGGAGTTCCACTTGGATAATACATTGATGGTTGATGGAACTGCCTTGGGTTACCTTGGGGATAAGGTAACCGTTAGGGTGCTTGCCATTTGTTAAGTTGCGGGTTGAGTGCATACATCCCAAACTCTTGTAGATGTGAGATTACTGGGTAACATCCCTTAAGATGGTCGTATTGGCATATCTCACATCCACCATCATTATCTGTATCTGAATCCACAACCTCTTTGGTGATGGCCATTTTCCCCTTACCTTTGTTACGTGCATTGTCCACTTCTCTCTTTTTCTTTTTGTCATAGTCACTACCTTGCTCCCTAGACTCCTCTATGATTTTAAGAACAGTTTCGAACCTACTATCTAGGGAGTCCCACATCTGGTCTACATTTGCTAATACTTTGGTTGTTAATTTTTGGAGTGGCAAGGTTTTCCTATTCACCATCTCTTTGAGTGGTGACTCTTCCTCCTCCTCACAGAATCTCACTCCCCTTTTTCAGAGGGAAGGGTATCGATTGTACTCTTCCGCACTTTCTCTCTTATGTAGCTCCCCTTCTTCCTTGGCTACTTGCTCTAGCAATCTATGGACCTGATGGGACCTAAGCTCTGATAATCTCTCTTAGGCATAAATTCCAAGGGTTCTCCTTGTTTCATGCCTAAGTCCATCTATGAGATGGTGTAGTTGATCCCGCTGGGAGTAACCATGGCCCGGGCAACGATGTAACAGTGCATAATAACGGCCCATGGTAGCATCCAAGGGTTCAGGATTTCCCTACTTCCATCCTTGGATTTTCTTTCGTAGGTTAGACACTCAGGAGTATGTTTGATACTTATCATTAAACAGTTCTAGCATCGTACTCCACCTCCAAATGGATTTCACTTCTAAGGACTGGTACCAACTTTCCACTCCTTTCACTAGTATCCTTGGGAACAACTTTAGTTTTTGCCATTCATTTTCTATGTTCTACAAGGAAAATGCATCATGGAATGCTTGTAGGTAATTTTGATGATCAGCGTTGTATCCCCTCTCAAACCGTGGGATGTTATTCATGTCTAACCTCTTGATCCTACTATCTTTTTGGTGCCTTGTGGGAACTCTTATGGCCTCCATTATATCCAACATGCTTCTGGTTATGAGTAGGGGTTCTTCGTGGTCATCTTGTTCATAGTGTTTGTGATGTCTACGCAGTTTCCTACTCTCCCTTCTTCTATGCTATGATTCCCTAGAGTGCCCTCGTCCTCATTCTCAACTATCTCGTCAGTGTTTTTCACTTTTTTCCCCTTTATCCTCATGGGTAGGTTCCTTGTGACTGCGTCGTAACACTGAACGAGAGGGTGAATGTGATGATGAAGGTAAAGAAGAAGAGGAACCATCGTCATGACGATTTTTTCTACCTTCTCCTCTATGGTCTCGGCCCCAATCATGATTATGATCAGAATGCCCACCCTTATCATGTGTTTGTGTTCCCTCATTGAACACTTTCGTGTTCGTGGGGATCAGAACCAGGGTTGTTAACCGTGGAGTGGAGGTTTTGATAAATCACCTCCTGACCATCGTTAGGAGGGGGAACATCATTGGGTGCGGAACCTATTGAAATCAGTTCACCACCCTCAATTTTTCTCAAGACATGTAGAGCGTTATGGGGCCATTTACCCTTCGAGGATGTATGATATCTCTCCTATTGCAAGTCCCTTTGACGTTGCACTTATGTGGGATGGTAGTTCCTTATGTCATGATCGCATGTAACATATTCTGCATATAACTGTGACATGCCTATTCGTGTGAGAGCATGAAGGAGCATGTTGGGGACTAATCGGTCTAGAGGCAACACTATGTTACCCTCCAAGTCTCTCCAACACAGTTGTTCATCTTGATGGAGAATAAAGGTAAAGTCAGGTACATACTCATCATGATGAATATATACCACATGGAACTGTTTAGGAACTAGCAGATCTTGGTTACGTGTGTTATGCCGTCGATTGTCTCTTATGTTATTCCTAGGCGATGAAGTGCTTTTGTGTGAAGAAGAAGACATTTTTGTCTTGTTCAGTGTGCTATTTACCGTTGTCTTATTTTTTCTTGATTAATCCTAAGGGTTAATTCTAGCATCCCAATGATGTGAATGATCTCTTATGTTCTATGTAGTGCACAAACAACTAAGTCCCTGACAATGGCGCTAATGATGAGTGGCGAGGTACCCCTACACTCAACCATATGAATACAAGAGTTTCACGTGCGATTCGGTCAAACTCCAAGGACTAAGTGCTT
>MNCI01013255.1:109825-135454 GCA_015680685.1 Gnetum montanum
GAATGGTAAAACTACAAGAGTTTAGCTAAGGGTCTAAGTCTAACTACCTAGAACAGGGAAAGTTGCCTCTTAATTCTAGAAATTGCAGCAAGCTGCGATATCACATACGCGATATTGCAGGGCAGACGTGCTATCACGTACGTAATATCGCGGCTCATCAAGGGGCATGTCTTAGCACTAACCTCTAAAAAATAAATAATTTAAAGTATAATAAAAAATTATTTATGATATTATAGATAAATCAAATATGCACCTAAGAAGGTAGTGAAGTGGTTAAGATACTCACCTCTTAAGAAAGATTATAGGTTCGATACTTGTCTCCACTTACAAGTGTAATAGTAGTGGAGTAGTCTTATGTTAAGACACTCTTATACTTGGTTACTTCTAGTAAAGGTTATGCTAGTAGCCTAAGTTTCTTTATCTTAATCAAAGAAGAAGAAAAAAAATAGAAAATGCACACATACACAGGTTTATCATATTAACAATTATTCACATGAGTTAAAAATAGTAAAAATTTAAATTATCATCCCTAAGCTACTAAAGATTAAAATTAAAAAGAATTTTAAATAAAGTTAATACATGAAGAATGTATGTGACTTTTTACGTATTAAAATATTTTACATGTAACAAATGAATCGTGGAAAATTTGTATGTTAGTTGTATGGATTGATTTAGAATTGGATAGGAAAAAGCAATGCTGTTATAGATGCCTTGGGTATGAATCTTTCTATCTTGTGCTTCCTACAAGATATGTAGCTGTAAAGCTTACAAGTGGCAAGGCTAAGACCAAAAATAAAATTAAAATATAAAATGAAAGTGTTGAAATAAAATAATTGCACAAATGAAATGCGCTCATCAATGTGTATAGCAAAGCTTACCATCTTAAATTCAACTTGAACTCGAAGCTATGATTGAGGATGCCACTATGATGGATCCTTGGATGCTATACACTCCCCACAAGAATCCCAAGTGTGCCACAAGGCTAAGAACAAATTGTGATGCTCCTATAGAACATACTTACAAACCTTGTAGGGCAAAAACAAAACATCAAATACTTGGATATCCAAGTGAACACTCCAGAGTTATAATGTATATCTTCATGCTATGAGAATGTATGATTTGTAGAGCAATCAAGAATTATAACAAGATGAAGAGTGATTGAGAATGATTCAAAAAAAATATCTCCTTAATTTATTCTTATACTATGGTATTAACACAAATAAAATAATAAGTCCTAGATGCAAATCCAAATCCAAATGATGCAATAATGAGAAGGTTGTAGATCTAAATGTTATACATACATAGATGAATCAAGATTAATCAAAATCATAAAAGAATGATGTAGCAATGATGGTGTATTTTTCAACCAATTGATGAATCTTCCAACTCTTGTAAGAACATAGTCAATGCAAACCGTTGATAGATGCCAAAGCTAAGATTTCCATTTCAATATGATGAAATGAATGATTGCCTTAGATTACTTCCTTGTTAAAGATCTGGGCATGTTCTTTAATGAGCCACATGCATAGGAAAGTTTTCTTCATTAAACTAAATATTAGGAAATGACTATGAACAACTTTTTTATTTACCCCAATGACTACCTAGGATGTCCTCTTCAAAGTTGGGACATCCATCTCTAGCAAGGAAAAATAATTGTTCTACAAGTGCAGAGTCATTGGAAAACATTCCCAAATTGCCAAAAAAACCAACCAACATTACCAAGCCCTTTCTATTTAGGGGTATCCTCCTATTTATAAGCTAAAAATGCTTCATAGATCATGAAGAAATGATGCATTGGCATCCACATAAACTTCCAAAACATTCTAGAAGGTTTTGGATAGGAGAATCGGTGTGTAGATAATGGCCATAAGACTTGATGTTAAACATCAAATGCAAGATTAATGCTAGACATTGAAGAGCTAGCTAATGTTGAACATTAAAATGCTAATTTTTTGTACAAGTAAGATTTGACATTAGACATCAAACAGTTGAAGTTAAAATTGATACTGGAGTTGATGTTGGATGTCGAAAATAGAAGTCATAAATGAGGAACTAAAATGATGCTACTAATGACTCGAGACATCATTTCTAGTAAGCTAAAGATGGACATCTAGAAACTATGTTGCAAATGATGCAAGATGTCGAATATAGACAGTTGAAGATGGCTTTAAGATTAGAAGCCATAGAACATACCAGGACTTTGACTTCTACACAAAAAGATAAAGTAAGTATAATAATGGATTTATAAAGTATGAAATATATTAGTTGAAAACATACAATTCTATAACTCTAATAACCATAACAAAAAACATAGGTATATGATGCAACTATTTAGGAATATACATGTACTCAGGCTAAAGCTCATGAATATGATTGATGAAGTGTCATTAAGTCGATGCGTTGACGCGGCCCCATCGACGCAGCCCAGCTACGTCGACGCGCCCCCATTTACACAGCCACCTATCTCAACCTATAAATAAGACGGCCCTCCACCCCATTTATGCATCCTTTTGTCATTTGTAGCTAGACTCTTTCAGTTTGTTCCCATAGGAGTTAGAATATTTTCTCAGTGTATGCCCACAGTGTGATGCTTGTAATTGTGTAGCATCTTTATTCGAGTGTGACGTACTTGGACGCACACATGACCGGAAATAAAGATCGATATTACTTCATCATTGCAGCATTCGCTTAGTTTTAATTATCTAGTTTAATTGTTAATTGTTATTGTTATTTATTACTTTCTTAGTTAATATTTATTTATCATCATTTACTATTCCTATTGTTAAATGTGGAATGAGTATGACTTAATCACGAGCATTTAAGTGTGACTACTTGGTAACCCAGCAGCGTACCTAGGATCTACGCTTGGTAACCCCAGTAGTAGTCATGCACGAGGTCCAAGATGTGTACGAATGATTAAGGAATAGATACTCATCGCACTTAGGCTAGCTTAGACTCATTTCCTATTGCTCATTAGTTTAATTAATATTATCTTCCATTGTCTCTAGGAGTAGCATTAGTTTAGGATCACATCATATGTCTCACTCTGGACTAAACCATACATGACAAAGCAATACTAGTCTAGGTGGGAAGACAACGAACTGCAATCAACATGTAACTATCTAGATACCACAACTAGCTTGTCCACGAAGTTCGACCGGATTGTGCGTGAACGCTCGTATTCGTATGGTTGGACGTACAGATACCTAGCCGCTCATCAATGATCCTCATTATCTTTTCCCTTTTTTGGTCATCATCCAAGAAGGTTAAAAGAGTTCCAAGATGCACTCAATCAAAGCCTTCAACATGCTACTTCAATGGTTTGTACTTTTCTTCCTTGTCATTATTATTGTAAGGAGTATGCGACTTACCCTCTGAATCCATTAACTCAAGCACAACTACTTGATGCCTCTGAGGATCTAACTTATCTTTAAAACCTGTTCTAAATAAAGGTTATCCAACTAACTCATAAACATGAGTTCTACTATGAGATTGACACCACTCACAAGTCTTTGGTATCAAAGGACCAAGGAAACTACTCATAACACTCTAGATGAAAGAATCATTTGAAGTCCTCTACCTCTTGGAAGATAACTCTCCTTAACTTGTATCTCTAATTGACAATCATGAGGTTCATGAGATTGATGTTGATATCCATGTTGTTCCTCCTATTGTGAGATACTAGCCTGTCTCCTCTCTAAACTTTTAATATAACTTTCTAACCTAGACAGTTTGTGATCTATTTTACCAAAGATCTTGATAAAAGCCCACAAAGCCTTATTTAGGGTGGAACTAAGATAATCTCCAGTTAATCTAGATAAGAAAGACATGACAATGTGTTGGGGGTGTAGATGATGTTGTTGATCCTTTATTATAACCACCCCACTTCTCAACATACTTAGCAATTCCCTTATTTTCACAAATGATACACATGCCAAGGATATCAATCTTCTCATTATTAATAATGAGATCAATCAGTAATGGATGCCCAAATGTTTGGAATTTGACATGCTCAAATATAATATCTTAGTTGATGATGTATCCAAAACTCAACTTCACTTCATCAAGTAAACAATAGAAGACTAAGGCCTACTACAAAAGTACATGATCATAACTACCACCCTTTACTACAAAATTGTAGTAAATAATGAGGGATATTATTAATCCATTTATTATTATATCTAGCTTGTAAACTTTATTATTCATGACAAAGTTAGGATCAAAAAACAATCTCAAATAGAAATTCCTATTGCATGCAATAAACATGATTTTTATGAAGATATCTATAAAAAGTGTTTACTTGTTATCTTTGTGTCCCTAATGCATCAAGTTCTAACAACTCATTGATGAAACTAGAAGAAACTACAATAAATAACCCATTAACCAATGTGCTAAATGTTCCAATAGCCACATCCATGTCTCAAATGTTACAAAAGAAGTCTTTATTATTATGTCCTAGGGTCTAGAGTAATCTTTTTTATTTTTCTTTAGCATTGGTTAGGACCTCCCATTATTAGGATGAATATCCTAAGGATCATTTTGCAATGTTCCACTTTAGGAAGTACGTTCCCTCTAAACTGATTGCATAGGATGAATGTCCTACATGTAGGGTGAACATCCTATCTACATTAAAGACTATTTTTAGGAACATGTGTGAGAACTCACATGTCTCAAAAATAAATGGAAATGGCTAGGAAAACATAAAACTTTAACAACCCTACCCTACTAGCTAATACGAAATTCATCTTAGCCTACTTGGTTGGATATGAATCTAACTTTGATCTTATGTGGAAATGATGTAGCATGAATTTCCTTTTATTTGCCCTTACTTTCCCACTAGATTCCTTTCTTTCATTCTTCCTTGATGAAATGTTTCTTATGGGTCTTTGATTTCTACCTCTTTGTTATTTTCCTTAAAAGTCTCTTTTTGGTATCCATCTTTTTATCTCATGATCATTCGAGAAATTACTACCTTATCTCTTCATAGAGATCAAGTTAGACGCATCTTTAAACTTAGGATTCCCAAATGGCAATATGCCTTAATATGTCCAACTTGTTGATAGCGAAAACAAACTGTAGATTTAGGAGATCTTGAAGGAACAAAATGAATATACTTGGATTAGTGGATCTATTTTGATCCATTTGTAGATCCATTAGAGTAGCTTGTCATAGTGTATTTGTGTTCAAGTCTTGGTCCACTGATAGAGGTTCCTCTAGCCAAGACCACAAGAGGCTTATTAATGGTACACATACTGAACTAGTCATAAATACCAAAGATGATAAGAGCGTGAATGTTTACATGTATATCTCATTGTGTTTAAAAAGTAAAGTTGTTATAATACATGATGAGACATATAGTGGTAATTTTATATCTATTTTTAAGCTTTGGACTTATCTTAGTTGAGATAACACATTTTGTTTGTAATAAAAATGTGGTTTGATGAGATGTGTTAGTTTTTCTAGGTCGTGCGCAAGTAATTTCCCTTTTCTTTATTAATTTTCCATATTGAGGACATGTCTTGACATCTCTTAGCCTTTAGGATCTCTTATAGGCTTAGAGAGACCCATTGGAGCATGTGTCTTTGACCCTAAGTTCATTTGGGCATGAAATCATGATTTTGATGAAAGAAGGCTAGTGAAACTGTATATGAGGCATTACACCTATTCCACAAAGGATTGAAATGCATGTAGTTAGATGTTTGTGCTACTATTGCACCTATCTTATAAGGAACTATAACAAGTTTGTTTTATTTACTTGTTTATTAGTTAATCCAAAAACAAATAAGAATTATATAATTATTATTTCCTTGATTGTGGTAACATGGGTTTCTTCTCTTGTAATATATGTACTCTAATATTTTTATTTATTAAATGTAATAATATACATAAGTAAACTCTACAATTTATGTTTCTCTTAACTTCATTGTTTATGACCAATTCAATGTGTGCATCATTGATAGACCTCTTGAGGTCTTAAGTAGGAGGGCCCCTATCATTGGCATTGTTGACTAGGAGGACATCCGTGAATTGATTAATTTACTTGTATATGTTGATTGTCCTACATTGGTTTTGGTGTGTCAAACATCAAAGACTAGATAAGTGGTTCTTTGCATGACTATGAACATATGTAGGTTTAGTAAAAGAGTCTTGAATATCATGAAATGTAATCTAAGCAATGATTAGAGATCAATAAAGCTATTTGATTATCATGGTAGCTATTTAGTGAAGTCTCAAGCCAGGAGTAAGTCTAGGATGTAAGATCAAGGATTTCAAGACTTGTACAGAACAAGGATTGATCATCTTTTCTCAATCCCAAGTGTAGACTAGATGTCCAAACTTCATGCAAGAAGTCTAGTGAAAGAGCATGTTAAGTTTAGAAGTTACTTAGCATCTAACCCAAACATCCCAGTCTTAGATGTCCAAGGCCAAGACATGGATGTTCTAGTCCTAGGAATTCAAGCCTCCAATGTGGACATCTAAACTGAGCTTGGGCAAATGTCAATGTGGATGTCTAAATTCTCAAGATATCTAACTTGAGACTTAGCCTTTTAAGTATGGACATCCAAGCCTCGAATGGAATATCCAAGGTAGCTATTTGAGGAAATAAAAAAACCATTTATATACATTTCTTTAGTTCCAATTCAAAGTGAAAAACTTACATGATGATGAGAGGCGAGGTACCCCTATGCTCAACCATATGAATATGAGCGTTTCACACACAATCTGGTCGAATTCCAAGGACTAAGTGCCTATGCGCCTGTGTGGAACCATGATGGGTTGATTAATCATTGTCTTCCCAAACTTACTTGTATGTCACAGTTGTATGGTTAAGTGAGCTCGAGGCATATGATTTTTATGGCTTTTATGTGTTTTATATCCTGTGCTAATAAAGAGGGAAGAGAGAGATAACTAAGTAACTAATCTAATTTAACTATTCATTAACTAAGTTCTAAGTACTCCTAACACTAGTATCCATTCTTACTTGTCGTACACATCCTAAACCAATGCAACGCTGCTGGGATTACCAAATGCTAATCGTTACTAGGTTACCAAGTGCCACACTCATGCTCAAAGTGGTCATATTGAGTGTATTTAACTAAGAGAGTTGTAGGGCGAGAGAAATCATTAATTAACTACAAAAGCATTAAAAAATAACTAACACTAATTAATCTATTCTATATGCTGCAAGGTTTATCATAAGGTTCATCTTTATTGCCATACACAAAGTGTGCTTAGGTACATAATGCTCAAATAAAGATCCGTTCACTCTATGACTCTTACTGCGGGCATGCAAAAATAATTCTAACTCTAGAGGGAGAAAATGGCAAGAGTTTGGCTAAGGGACTAATTCTTAAATTTGGAAACCAAGGGCACCACCTCTTATTTATAATTAAGGAAATAGGCCACAATATTGAGTATCCGATATTGCATGGTCAATCTGATATCGCAGACGTGATATCACATATGCGATATCACAATTCATCATAGCCCCATGATTGAATGAAAACTTGTCCTTGAGTTCCTTACAAAATATTGGTAAGGTATGGGATTATTGACTGACTGACTATTGACAGTGGAATAGAATGACTGACTCAACATGCCCAGTGAATGGATCAACAATATAATACATGAAAGCATTAGTGTTCATGACCACAAAAGTGAACACTGTTCATAAATGACATCTAGCCTTATTTGGCAACTAGAAGAGAAGAAGGAGAGGGAGAGAAGAGAATGAGATGTGTTGTTGCTGATGCCAATATTGCATCTGTTGTTGTTCATTCATAGCCACGCCACCAATCTTACTCCTTTTGTAAACATTCCAATTTTGGTCCATCTTGCATGCATCCTCCAAGCCCAGTCCATTGTTGTATGATCACCATCTGCACACACAACACAATCCCAAATGAGCGAGGATAGATAAATCACAATGTAGTTGATATCTTTCCTCGATGTGAAGTGCATTGGCTAAGTTGTGGTTATGGCAAATACTGATTCTGGAGTTTAAACACTAATGACTACCTATGGTGTAGGGGTTAGGAAAAATTGAAAAAACATTTTGGGCGCAGGCCCCCATGACTAAGAGCAAACCTCCTGTAGTGAAAGCGTGGAGAAAAATAAGGAATAAGAGATGTGGAGAAAAATAAGGAATAAGAGATGTGGAGAAAAAGTAACAATGGCAACACCAATAAAATTGATGTCATGGATGGGGATGAAACAAAAAATGGTTGATTGTAGGAAATGTTTAAGGAAAAGAAGTTAACAAATGTACCAAAAAGGAATATCAATGGGTCCTCCCCAAAGTATGCTCATGCCTTTAGTGCCTTGACAAACCCACAAACCAAAGAGTTCGTAGGCTCTAGGAATGTTATTGGAAAGTTAGAGTTAAAAACTTACCCATAAGAAATTACCAAGGAAGGACAATGCATCAACTAAGATACAGACTAATGATAAAACTGGCAATGAGGTGAGAAATGGAAAAGAAATGTGGAGAGGAGAGAATGGAATGGAAACCCAAAAACAAGGTTGTGTAAAGTCCCTTGTGTGTTTCATGGTTAATGTGATCGCATAGAACTCCTTCCAAATCTGGACTCAAACCAACCACATTCAGTGACCTCGCATCAACACAATTTGACCAACCCATCCACTTAGAGCGACAAGAATGCCTCTACAAAAAGTCACCACCATTCCAAGGAGAGCAAGATGGAAAACCAAGAAGCGAGAAGGGGCCTTAGTTAGAGGGAACCTTCAGGCATGGGTAACATTTCTTTTCAGTTCCATAATCAATGCATGTAGCCCAGGATCATTATTGTGTCTAAGGGGTGTGCTTTGAATTCCCATTGGTTTTTTTTCTCTATGTGAGAACCACACCATGCAAAGACTTATTTTTATGAACTCAGCTTCCAGTGATTTGATGAATGGTCGAAATGGTAGAAAACCCAAAGAAAAAACATCCAAGAACTCAAGAGAATAGCCAGTACAAATGCATAGAATCCCCTTGAAGTCATACCCTTTTCCTCCTTTGAGTCTTTCCTTAGTCTGAAAAATACCCAATCACCAATTTGTTAACAGTTTCATTAAAGAAAGGGACTATACAATTCCAAGCCAAGGTAGACCATAGGAATTTATGGATGTGTGAACGTCGTGGACTCATTGCCTATTAATCAAAAGAACCATACCTTAATATCTTCATCATACTTCAAAGGTAAAATCCAGACATTAGCAATCGATGTGATATTATTCATACCACCATCATGAACACTTATTAGGTGATGAACAAAATAAAGTAATTACACAGACAAATGGTAAAAATATGAACGATGGTGTAAAATAAAAACAAAAATAAAAAAGATTAAAGAAATGTGCAAAACAAAACATGTGTAAAACAAAAATATGTAAAATAAAAAATGTGCACAATAAAAACTTAGAAAGAATTGAGGGCCTTCAATGGTTAGCTGAGGTGGCCATCTCCCCCATGACTGAGTTGGAAGGAGGAGATCTGAAATAATGAGCAAGGTTGCCCACTTACAGAGGTAGCATATGTTCTGGCTGACCTAAACTCATGGAAAGGTTTTGTTTGTTGCACATTGACTAACAGTCTCTTATTTGGGCTCTCAGGTTTATACATGGTCATGGCCCCTAAAGGAAAAGTTGCATATATAATGTAAGGTCCTTCCCATAATGTTTGAAATTTGCTATGTTGTGACACGTGTGTGGGGTTCTAGTAGAGAACCTTATCTCCTGGTTGGTACTTAACTCTCCTAATTTTTAGGTCATGACATTGTTTATTAAATGTCTTGTGCAACTCATTAGATGGCAGGGCAGCTAGTCAGTTCTGATCTAGCAAGTTAAGGATCATTAACCTTTGTTTTTGTGCTAGATCGAGGTCAATGTTGAGGTCACATGTTGTGGTTAGTGTACAGAGCTTAGCTTGGATAGGGAGTGTTGGAAGTTTTCCATACACTAACTCGTAGGGAGAGTAGCCTATAGGGAGTTTCCACATGGAGAGGTATGCCCAAAGAGCATCATTCAGTTTAGTGCTCCAATCTCATGTATATTTGCTAATAGTTCTAGTCAATATCTTGGTAATCTCCTTGTTGGTGACCTCGGCTTGACCGTTTGCTTGGGGGTGGCACAATTTAGTCAACTTGTGCTCAACCCCTAAGCATTGCATTAGCTTTCAAAAAGTTGCACCTATAAAGTGTATACCATTATCTGAGATAAGTGCACGGGGCACACCAAACCTATTGACAACTTGTTGTTGAACAAACCGGGCAACTGTAGTTGATGTGCAATCTTTAACAATAGCTGCTTTAGCCCATTTTGCTAAGTAGTCTACAGCAACTACAATGTAAGCTTTTTCAGTGGACATTGGTGTAATGGGCTTCATGAAATCGATTCCCCACATGTCGAAGGGTTCTAGCGGTTGAATCCATTGTTGCAGACCCTCCATTCTAGCAGTCATTCCCCCATCACGTTGATAGCATTTACAGGATTGGACAAAGTGATGGGTGTCCTAGAACAAAGTAGGCCAATAATACCCTACAAGTAGGATCTTAATAGCTATTTGTCTCCCAGCATAGTGACCCCCACAAGGGCCCTCATGAGCATCTTGGAGAACTCTCAATTGATCTCTATCGAGAACACACCATCAAACCAAGCAATCGGAACATACTTTGTAAAGTTGTACATTGATTTCCATAAAGTACTTGGCTCTGTGAAGAAACTATTGTTTCTTCTTAAGGTCCAAGTCTTATGGTGTTTTTTGGGTAAGGAGATAGGTCAGAATGCTACTGTACCAGTTTGTCTCTGTGGGTGATTGGTCATTCACTACATCGGTAAAGAGGAACTCATCAGGAAGTGATTGGAAATAGGATACTCATCCTCTTTACTGTCCCAGCGATATCGAGATAAATGATTGGCAACTACATTCTTGATGCCTTTACGATCAATCATCATTAGATTGAACTCTTGTAGGATTACCAGCCATCATATAATATGGGGGCTTACCATTGGCTTATTCATCAGGAACCAAATTGCACTATGATCTGTTTGTATGAATACTTTGTATCCCAATACATAGTGCCTAAATTTTTCTAGTGTAAACACTATAGCCATTAATTCTTTTTCCATAGTAGTGTAGTTAAGTTGTGCACCAACTATACTTCTACTTGCACAATGCATATCATAAGGACTTTTTTGATCATCTAACTATGTAAGTACGACTCCTAAGGCAAAGTTGGATGCATCAATCATGACATGGAATAGTTTGGACCAGTCAAGAGCTTGTAGAATGGGTGTTTCATCCAGCTTTTATTTCAAAGTTTGGAAGGCGAGTTTTCATTCCCTCGTCCACTCGAAAGGTACATCCTTTTTCATTAGCTCTAACAATGGTTTGGAAATCTTCAAAAACTTCTCTATGAATCTCCCATAGTAGCCAGTGTGTCCAAGGAATGACCGAATGTCTTTTACAATTTTCAATTGATGGGTAATTCCTTGGATGACCTTGATTTTTTCAAGGTCTACCTCTATCCCTGCATGTGAAATTTTATGCCCAAGTACTATGCCTTCATGGACCATTAAATGGCTTTTTTGCTAGTTGAGCCCTAGATTAGTCTCTACGCATCTTTTTAGCACTTGCTCTAACCGGTCCAAGGCTTGTTCAAAACTTTCTCCATAAGTGGAGAAGTCATCCATAAAAACTTCCACACCATTCCCTATCTGTTGCTGGAATATGTTTAGAAGTAAGCGTTGAAATGTGGCAAGAGCATTGCATAAGCCAAACGACATTTGTCTACATGCAAATGTTCCCCAAGGATTGGTGAACATAGTTTTGGCTTAGTCTTCTAGGGCTATTTGTATTTGGTTGTATCCGCTATAGCCATCCAGAAAACTATAATAGCGATGCCCTGCGATTGTGTTTAATACTTGTTCAACAAATGACAATGGGAAGTGATCCTTAAATGTTGCCATATTTAGTAGCCTAAAATCTATACACACCCTCCATTTGCCTCCCTTTTTAGGCACGATTACTAAGGGGCTAACCCATTCGCTATCAGCAATGGGGTATATGAACCTAGCCTTTATAAGCTATTCGATTTTTTCTTTTACTACTTGCTTCAAATTTGGGTTCAATCACCTCTGTGGTTGTTTTCAAGGCTTCATGGAGGAGTCATTGTAAATCCTATGTTGGCATATCCTAGGATCAATCCTAATTAATTTCGAATATGACCAAGCGAAGGCTTTTGACCACTTGTTTATTACCTTGAGCAGACTTTCTTTTTGTTGTGAAGCAAGTCTTACATTGATGATTACCAGTTTCCCATTCTTAAGAAACATGTACTCCATACCGATGGGCAATGGTTTTAGCTCTAGGGGCTCTTATTTAAATTTCTTAGGAATTTTCAACTTTCCCCAATTGATGTTTTCTAAGTTAGGACTGGGAAGTTGGTGGTGGACTTGCTCTAATGCATCAATGCTATCTATATAAGCACAAGTCAAACCCTCAGTCAGTTCCATGCATATAAGTAAGTTGCTTTCTTCATCAGCTATCAGCCACTGGGTGTCTGCTTGTTGTGTGGCTGTTGCATACAAGCACCTTTGCATATTGATCATTTGTGCATACTGATCGCATGCAGGCAATGTTAAACTTTGCACAACCCATGATCTCTGCACACAATTGCACCCTGTGTCATTATATGCGATGCATGTAACCTTCTTCTTCTCAATCTTTCCAAAAGTACTTTCCTTAGATATTTTTAGGGAAAGATCGCAGATTCCTAGGCGCACATCGATAGTTCTTAGCCATGACCTTCCCATTATGATTGGGAAGTTCCCCTTGCTGTTATTCACTTGGATCACCAAGAAGTCAACTAGATATGACCACCCACAAAAAATGGCAACAATATCCTCCACTAATCCCAAGGGGATAGTGATGGACTAGTCAGCTAACTCTAAGCAGATGTTGCTCTTTTTCAATGGGGGTAGGTTCTAGGCCTTATACATTTCTTGGGATATTACGTTAACACGAGAGCCTGAATCCAAAAGAGCTTTGCATGGCTTATTCTTGGTGATTTGTACATAGATTAGGGGACTTCCAGAATTAGAGAATTTCATGGGAAGGTGGCCAGCTTTGATCCAATCAGTAACTGCATGTGTTAACATGACCGTATGTATTGAATGCAGTGTTAAGTTTGAAGGGGGCTCTGAAGCTTTAGTTGATACAGAGGCATTTGAAGACTCAGCCACTTGGGGTTGCAAAGGCTTGGTTGGACTATTGGTTCTGAAGAAAGATCTTTTCTTCGTATGGTTATCAGAACCAACAGTAGGTTGAGGATTAACAGCCCTTGTGGCATTACATTGTTGTGGATAAGCAGGGAGTTCACTTTGCATTGCTAGAGCAAGTGGTAATGGAGCTATTGGTGGGAGAAATGTGGTCGGATTGGAAGGATGGTATACCTATGGAATGTCACCCCTAGGAGATAGAGTCCTATAGTATTCACACGCTTGGTAGTAATGTTGGGGAGTAACATGACTAACAGAGTCATGTGGAGAGATTGGATGCTACACATAATATCCATATGGGTATGGTTGTCAGTAAGGATATTGTTGCCTTGGTGGTGGCATTCCCCATGATTATGGATGCTGCCACTATTGATGTTACTCAATTGGTTGTGGTGGAGTTCCACTTGGATAATACGTTAAGGGTTGGTGGAACTACCTTGGGTTACCTTGGGGATAGGGTAACTATCGGGATGTTTGCTATTTGTCTAATCATGGATTAAGTGCATACATCCCAGACTCCTGTAAATGTGAGATTACAAGGCAACATCCCTTAGGATGGTCATATTGACAGATCTCACATCCACTATCATCGTCTGTATCTGAGTCCACAACCTCTTCAATAATACCAACTTTACCCTTACCCTTGTTACATGCATTTTTCACTTCTCTCTTTTTCCTTTTGTCATGGTTACTACCTCACTCCCTAGANTACTACCTGACTCCCTAGACTCCTCTATTACTTTGAGCATAGTTTGAAATCTACTATCAAGGGAGTCCTACATTTGGTCTACCTTTGATGATACTTCTAATGCTAACTTTTGAATAGGCAAGGTTTTCCTATTCACCATCTCTTCGAGTGGTGACTCTTCCTCATCCTCATAATATCTTACTCCCTTCTTTCAGAGGGAAGGATCTCAATTGTATTCTTCTGCACTCTCTCTATTTCGTAGCTCACCTTCTTCTTTAGCTACTTGCTCTAGCAGTCTGTGAATTTGATGGGACCTAAGCTCAGATAACCTTCCTTGGGCATAAGTCCCAAGGGTCCTTCTTGTTTCATGCCTAAGCCCATCTACGAGATGGCGTAGTTGATCCCACTGCAAATAACCATGGCTAGGACAACGATGTAAGAGTGCATAATAGCAGCCCATGGCAACATCCAAGGGTTCATGACTTCCTTGTTTCCATCCTTGGATTTGCTTTTATAGGTTAGAAACTTGGGAGTACATTTGGTACTTATCATTGAACAGTTCTAACATCGTACTCCACCTATGAACGGATTCTAGTTCTAAGGACCAATACCAGCTTTCAGCTTCTTTTATCAGTGTTTGTGGGAACAACTTAAGCTTTTACCACTTGTTTTCTATGTTTTTCAAGGCACACGCATCATGAAATGCTTGTAAGTGATTTTGAGGATTAGCATTATATCCCCCTTCAAATCATGGGATGTTGTTCATGTCTAGCCTCTTAATCCTACTATATTTTTGGTGCCTTGTTGGAACTCTTATGGCCTTAGTTATATCTCTTTCGTAGCGACTAGGGGTGCATCATGATCATCTCTTTCGTAGCGTCTATGGTGCCTATGTGGTTCCCTACTCTCCCTTCTTCTATGGCATGATTCCCTAAAGTACCCTCATCCTCCGTCTTGGTTGTCTCATCTGTGACTTCCACTTTGTTTACCCTTACCCTCACAATCTATTTTTCCATGGCTACATCTGGACATGGAAGGAAAGGGTGAAGGAGATGATAGAGGTGAAGAAGGAGAACCGCCATCACGACAATGTCTACTACCTTCTCTTTAGTGGTCTCCCCCTTGATCGCGACTATGAACAAAATGCCCAGCTTTGTCATGTACCCTTGTTCCTTTTTCAAACTCTTTCTGTCTGTTGGTATCAACACCTGGGTTGTGAATAGTAGAATGAAGGTTTTGATACACAACCCCTTGGCCAAAGTTAAGGGGAGGAACATCATTATGTGGGTGACTGCCTGAGGCAGGTTCATCACCCTCAATTTCACTTAAAACATGTGGGACATCCTTAGACCATTTTCCCTTTAAAGACTTATGGTGTCTCTCCTATTGCAAGTCCCTTTGACGTTGCGCTTCAGTGGGATGATAGTCTCTTGAATCATAGTCTTACGTAATGTACTCTGTGTGTAAGTGTTGCATGCCTATTCGTGTAAGAGCATGAAGAAGCATACTTGGGACTAAATGGTTAGGAGGTAACACTATGTTACCTTCCAAGTCATGTCAATGCAGCTATTTGTCTTGGTAAAGAATAAAGGTGAAGATAGGTACATATTCATTCGGATGAATATATACCACACAAAATTATTGAGGAATTGGCGGGTCAACGTCATGTGTATTTTGCCACTAATTGCTTCTTGTGTTAGTCCTAGGTGGTGAAGTGCTTTTGTGTGAAGAAGAAGACATCTTGTCTTGTTCAGTGTGCTATGTACTATTACCTCTTCTTAGCCAACCCTAAGGGTTCATTCCAACAATATGAATAATTTTCTAAGTTTTACTTAGCGCACAAACCACTAAATCCTCAACAACGATACCAATGATGAGTGGCGAGGTACCCCTATGTTCAACCATACGAACACGAGCGTTTCATGCATGATCCCATCGAATTCCAAGGACTAAGTGCCTATGCACCTATGTAAAACAATAACAGGTTGATTAATTTTTGTCTTCCCAAACTTACTTATATGTCATGGTTGTATGGTTAAGTAAGCTTGAGGCATATGATTTTTATGGCTTTTATGTGTTTTATATCATGTGCTAATAAGGAGGGAAGAAAGAGATAACTAAGTAACTAATCTATTTAACTATTCATTAACTAAGTTCTAAGTACTCCTAACACTAGTATTCATTCCCACTTTCTGTACACATCCTGAACCAGTGCAACACTGCTAGGATTACCAAACGCTAATTGTTACTATGTTACCAAGTGCCACACACATGCTCAAAGCAGTCATACTGAGTGTATTTAACTAAGAGAGTTGTAGGGCGAGAGAAATCATTAATTAACTATAAAAGCATTAAATAATAATTAACACTAATTAATCTATTTTGTATGCTGCAAGGTCTATCATAAAGTTTGTCTTTATTGCCGTACACAAAGTGTGCTTAGGTACACAATGCTCGAATAAAGATTTGTTCACTCTATGACTCTTACTGTGGGCATGCAAAAATAATTCTAACTTTGGAGGGAGAAAATGGCAAGAGCTTGGCTAAGGTACTAATTCTTAACTTTGGAAACCAAGGGCGTCACCTCTTATTTATAGATAAGGAGACAAGCTGCGATATTGGGTATCTGATATTGCATGGTCAACCCAATATCGTGGACATGATATCATGGATGCAATATCACAGTTCATCACATGACATTAAATCTATATAGGCAAGTAGCTGGTTTTATTTTTAAAAAGCATTTATAAAAATTCACAGATTATTCATTGGGATTCAAGCATTGGATTAGTTCTTTGCTAAGATTTAAAAAGGACTTGAAAATTTGATGTGGGAGCTATACCATCATAGCTAGAATTTTTTCCCAACATCTAGTTATGTTGTGTGTATAGATCCAATGTTTCATTATGCATAAGTGGATCTAGAACTAGGGTCTATTGTTTCATTGCCCTAGGTTGATTTAAATTGGTGTAGATTTGATTTTTAAATCTCTCTCTACACATATCCTTCTATTATATTCCATATTACTCTATAGATCATAGATTATCCTTGTAATGAGTTTTACATTGAAACCTTTAAGGGTTTCAGTATTTGATTCATTACATTAACCCTTAGGATATATGTATCCTACAAGAGCATCATAGCATGTTGCTTGACCTTATGAGGTCCTTAGGAGTTTTTTGCTTTATTAATCTAATATTCATTTAATTTTTTAGAGAGTTGATAAACATATTATTAGTCTTCTTAGTTTCATTATGTATATGGTATTTATTTTCACATCATTTAGTTTTCATACATAATTTTTTGTTGAAATCAATTAATGAGTAGCAAAATGTTTCCAACACCAAAACATACAATCTACAAGTATTGAGGTAGACCAAGTGAGATGAATGGGAGTAGCATGATGATGAGCAATGGAGCATCCAACACTCTACCATATAAGTCACAAGTGCTCACACAAGACTAGATCATAATCCACTGATGGAAAACATTATTATGCTAATAAGTAATGTTAAGTTTGTGATCGTTGTCTTTCCACTTTAAGCTAGTAAAGCTCAAGTGTATGGTTTAGCTCTTAGTAAGCCGTATCATTAATTGATGTTGTATGGCTCTTAATGTTCCAAATTGTAAACATGATTGAATATATCTAGGTAAAATTCTAAGTCTCGTTAACTAGGAAAACATAAATATATCTTAGCCTAGTGAGATGGATATCTAGTCTTGGTCTATTGTACACACCTTCAACTCATGTAGTCGTCACTAGGATTACCACTTGGTATTACTATTGAGAAAATCAAGCAACACCGCTACTAGGTTACCAGATAACTATATTTGGTGATCAAAACCAATCGCATCCATTGTGCTTGCTAATGACATATAAAATAAAGTGCTTAGAATGTACATGGTTAACTAAGAAAACAAGGAAAGTATTCTAAGTAAGCATAAAGAAAACTAAGTGGATGCTGCAATGATGAAAAGCAATCTTGATCTTTATTGTAGTTCATGAACTATCTCAAGGTACAATTCACTTGAATAAAGATTTCAGACAACTGCTCAACACCACACCATGGGCATCCACTCTATTGTTAAAGCTATGAAAACAAATTTCAAGAGTCTAGCTAAGGATGGAATGGAAAAGTTATGGATTTATGCCCAAGTGTCAACATTTATAGGGCTACATACATCCCAATACATTGTATCAACTATGACATAACATGTACCATGAAAGCATTGCTACAATATCGTATCACAACAAAAATTGACTTTATCACATGATATTTAAATTATTAAGCATTGATTACAAGTCACTATCTTCCTAACTATATTCATAGTGGCCCTTGATGCGTATGGTTAAGTATAGCTAAGGTACATGATAATGACGTTGTTGGGGTGTTAAACTAAACTAATCAATAATAAGAAAATCACTTATTTTATTCTATTTAATAACTAAATTAAATTTTAGACTAGCTTATGATGATAATTATCTATTCCCCTCTTGCTACGTATGTCTTAAACTAGTGTAACCATCATTAGGATTACCAAGAAACATGCTACAAAGTGTACTGAGCGATACCACTATTGGAATATCAAAAAATTACACCTTACACTTAAAATGGGCTACATTCATTCCATTGAATTCTATGTGTAAGGGAAAGTAAATATTAAGCTAATTGCATGGAAAATATATTGCATTGAAAGTAAATTCTATGCTATGTTAGAGTGTTATAATGAATATGAATCAATTTTAATCTTATTGTTGTTCATGAATTGCATCCAAGTACAATCCACTTGAATAAGATGGTATGCAACTAACTCAAATTAACATTATGGAAACTTGTTAAATATTACTAGACAATGGAAACAAACTACAAGAATTTAGCTATGCTATTTAGTAAATGGTACATAAACATGATGGGTGAATCATATTTATAAATATTTTTTGTGATTGTGTCAACATACATGTATCAATGCAGTAAAGGCTTAGTTGATTAAATAATGTTGATGTAGCTATGTCAATGCAGCAGTGTCAACTACACCATTTTTGAAATCACACCTTTCTTACTCATCATACCTTCATAACTAAAAACTCATCCTTAAGTTTTATAAAAATGGGATAGAGTTTATTACAAAATTTATAAAAATGATATAGACTAACTCCAATGTAACTTATAAGACTTGAGTGTTACATTACTAAATTTATTTAAATGAATGCATTAAAAACTAACAATAAAAATTGGATTAACATCAAAGTTTACAAAATTATAGAAGTCTTTGAAAATCTACCAATGATGAATCTTCATGTTGTTGTGTGATGAGTGGTGAGGTACCCCTACACTCAACCATATGAAACGAGCATAGCATCCGCGATCTGGTCGAACTTCGCAGACGAACTAGTTGTGGCACCTAGACAGTTATCCTTAGGCCAAAATTCGTTGTCTTCCCACCTGGACTAGTATTGTATATTTGTCACGTNTTTTGGCCTAAGGATAACTGTCTAGGTGCCACAACTAGTCTGTTTGCGGAGTTCGACAGGATCACGCATGCTACGCTCGTTTTGTATGGTTGAGTGTAGGGGTACCTCGCCACTCATCATTGGCACCGTTGCTGGGGATGGTGCTAGNGATCCTAGGTATGCCACTGGGCTACCAAGTAGTCACACTTAAATGCTCATAATCAAGTCGTACTCGTTCTGCATTGCGATGAGTAGTTGATTCCTTGACTAACCGTACACATCCTTAGATGCTCGTAATCAAGTCGTACTCATACCGCATTCTAGGAGTTTAAGGGTGAGAGAGGAAGCAGTAAATAACAATTAAATAAATAAATAAATAATGACTACTACAATGATGAAGTAATCTCAATCTTTATTACCGATCATGTGCGTGTCCAAGTACGTCACACTCGAATGAGACATCGTACAATTACATTCACCACACTACGGGCAAACACGGGAAAAATAATCTATCTCTGGAGTGGTCAAACTACCAAAGCTTCGCTACTTCTATTCTTCTATGTTAAACAAGGGAGAGTCACGTCTTATTTATAGATATGGTGACGAACTGCGATATCGCATACGCAATATCGTAGGGAGGACGCGATATTGCATACACGATATCGCGGGGGATGCGATATCACGGCAGACATGATATTGCGGCCTATGCAAATCGCATCTCATCATACCCCCACGACTGAATAAAAACTCATCCTCAAGTTACAAGGAGAAAAAGCTCCATTGATTACACAGTGGATAGGTATGAGATTATTAACTGAAAAAACAAAAAATGAATGATGCCGCAGTGTGGGAAGACACAACACAGAAAAATACTACAACTACAAAAAATGGAACTCATGTAGTTCCTGGTGGTGATGGCTCCTCCATGGGTGCTTTCCCTTTTTCATGTACTCTAGGCTTTGAAGCTTGATTGTGTCAAAGTATGGCCTAGAGTTTCTCCTCTTCAGTCCGAGGGTCTTGTGCCATCCATGCGAGTGTTCCGATGTTTGATGGAGTGGGCACCTTCCACGGACAGGGTAGTTGCAGGAACATCTGATTGGCTTTAACATACCACGCCGTAAACACCTGTTGTTCCTCTTCATAGGCTTTGGCTTTACCTTTGTATTCATGAAGATCTGTTAGCTGTCGAGCCAAGTTGATTGCAACGTCTTTCTGGTCCCTGTAGCTTTCTTTTACCACCATAAGCTCAGAATTTGTGACATCTAGTTTCTCAGCCAACTTCTTGTGCTCTGCAAATTCTACTTCATATTTGATGTGGGTGGAAGCTACCTGCTGCTCGAGCTCTGACCTCAAGCATCCTGCTGTTAACATGGCAAGGTTGGCATATCTAAGGTTTGCCAACTCCATGTATTCTATCAAGTCTTGGATCTGTAGGTCCAGGTTTTTAACTTCTGCTTGGTGGGCGAAGGCGTAAGTGTCCAATATGGCCCTCCAATCAGTGCGCTAAGCACTGATGTTGTTGATTTGAGCCTTGGCCATATGGATCTCCTTCTCCAGGATTTTCTTGTACATTCCCACCTGATCACAAAAATGCTCCTTCAGCTTCTCGTGTCGTTTACCCTCATTCTGCCACGCGCTTATCTCGATTGGTGATTTTTGGCGAATACCGCGTACCTCCTCCATTGAGAGGGTTCGATTTTCTCTGGCTAAATGGCTTACATCCTAGTTGACACGAATGAATTGTTCTTGTAACTGATGAAAGTGTTCATCGATAACATTCTTTTGTTTCTCCACAGAAGTCAACCGAAGGTTATCTGCAACCAACTGCTTATTCTCTTCTTCTAAGGCCTTGAGTGCCCTAATATGCGCATGAGTTTGCGCCCTTGCTGCGGAGGCATCCCAAATGGCCATCTCCTTTTATTTTTCCACCTTCTTATTTTCTACTATTAGCTTTGTTAATTGCTTGGTTCTAAAATTTTCCAGCTGGTCTACGCGAACAAATTGTAGAGGATCCCACTGTGCTGCTTGTAAGGCTACGAGCTTCTCTTGTAGTTTCTGCATTTCAGCTTCAGCATGCTTGGCCCTTACTTCAGATATGACCAGCTTCCCCAATGTTGAAATGAGGTCTGATTGAATTGCTGTTACATCCTGGGGGATGTCAGACAAGGACGTTAGAACTTGTCCTGTTTGTAGCAATCGATCTAGCGCATCCTCATGTTCCGCAGCAGTCATTGAGGTTCTAGAAAGAGTTTGAGCATCCCGTGCTCTTGAAAGATCTACCAGTGGCATAACAGGTACGTTAAAGGATTCTTTGATATGGTCAATGACCACTTCAACAGCTCCTGCGACATCTTGGTGTTACATGACCACCACAGTGGCCCCTTCACCAGTATCTAACTGCACTTGAAAAGATGTCGTGTTTCTTGAGATCTATTGTAATCATCTGCTTTTCCCTCCTCTTGTTTGAATTGATAATTCGCCCCTTGTGCGATCTAATGAAATAGTAGGCTGGTCAGCATCATCGATGACGTGGAAGAGGTTTGCGTCATCATGACTTCCCCAACTGACCATCTCAGTGATGGCCCTAAGATGGCTCATTGATGGTCTATAGTCGTGCGATAGCGGCGATTGATCCTGACCTGTGCTAGGTCCTGCTTCTTGTTGTTGGCTAGGACTTGTGGCTGGAGGTTGATTGGGTCCTTCAAGTTGAGTTGCAGGTGATCTAGTCATCTGTTCTTCTTCTTCATCTGGCCTCAGCTCTTCGCCAGTGCTCTTTCTTGGAGTTTTCACCTTTAATAACTCAACATAAGAAGCATTCTGGGCCTTTCGAAGGATATCATTTGTGTATCCTTGAATACTAGCCCGTCGGCACAGTTTTCTAATAAGGTAGCGAAAAGGCAGTGCCATCTTCCCTGACTTCCATTCTTCAAATCACCTTAGGATCTCCATCAAATATAGATGGGGAAGGTTAGCATTAACCTTTCCCATCAACACTACACATCCCCTAGCCGCATACATGAATATTATTTTCAAACCTTTTGTGGGGAAGAGGTGATAGGTTCTAATTTTGAAATAAACTCTCTCTTCCATTGTTAATTCTCCAAAAGTTTTATCTCTACCATAAGCCTTCTCTAACCAATCCTTTCGCACATCAGGGTTCGATCAGGTAGATAACCGACCAACATGGGGGCCTGAATTCGGAAGGTTTAACACTTCTGAAATCACCTGTGCAAAAAAGTCTACTGTCACACCACAAATGTTAACCGTGGTGCCTTGCTCCTTATTGTGCCAAAATTGGTACGTTTCACCTAAGTACCAGGAACCGCATTTAGAGAGGGTAGGCCATAAGGGAGACCCCTTGAGGTGATCCCTAATAGCCTCAGGAACGAACTCCGCAAAAGATTCAAAGTTTAGCTCCACAATCACAGTAGCGAATGTGGACTTCTCATGTATAGCTTAAACACACTCCGGGGGCAACATGAGTTGTTGTCCCAATTCAGGCGTAGCAGCAGCTCCTCTTTCTACCAGCCTAAACTATCTGGTAGGAGGTTCTTCTTAATGGATGTTGAATGATTGCACCTCTTATTTTGCATCCTGTCTGGCAAGGACCTGTCTTCCACCTCTTCGAGGTTATTTCGCTCCACCTTGAATAGGACCCTCTTGTTGTGCACATTTTGGGGCCATCTGCAATCACACAGGCCAAACATTAGTAAGGTTGATTTCAAAGTCAAGTTATACCTTACTACTTGCCTTAATTAAAGATCTTATGTTATAACGTGTGATCGTGCCCAAAAATTTATAATAATGAGTCCTATGACTTAGGTGGATTTCATTTTAATCTCCCAGTGTACCTAAGGTCATATGATTTTTGGCACAATTTTTCTAAGCGTTAGTGTTAATTACCCTAATTGATGTCCTCTGGGCAATGATAAATTTCAAAAAATTTGGAACTTTTCGGAGAGTGTCTCTCCCCCACGACTAAACTGAACACTCCAGGTTCAAGCAGGTTTAAACGGAATTAAAATCAGAGCACCAGTGAGCGAGATATGAGTTAAAAAGCAAGGGTGATGCAATCGCAAGTCGCAGAGAAAAATTTCAAAAAATTCCCCCCGCATAAATGGCAAAATGATGCTAAGTGTTGCGGCGAGGGTATCCTATTTATAGGAAAATAGGACGTGATATCTCGACCCTACTAATATGAGACACATGAAAATATCGAATTTTTAATGCTTTTTCTTGAAATTAATGTTAAAAATTGAGGACATTAACAAGTATTAAGATATCCTAGGGTAATTTCATTAATTCGAGAGGCACTCTTAATGATAATCATGTGAATTGAGTAATTAAAAATTTGGCGGTTATGAAGAAAAGGGAATGTAATGGTACATTGGAATGTAGGAATTATAGAGGGATAAGAATAGGGAAAGAAAATTATGAACAATTAAGCTAAGGGTAAGAAATTGTGTGTTTCAACTAGAGAATTAGTGAAGATTACAAAAAATTACACAAGTGGATCCTCCCCAAAGTAGGTTTCAACCTATTATGCCCTTGTGTAACCACACTTAAAGTGTCTGTGGGCACTAGAAGGATTAAATGGAATCCCCACTAACTCCACAAAACACACACATGTAAATATCACCAAAATGAGATGAAAATTCTATGCTACACGGGACACGAGCTACAATTACACGAACAGTGAGATGAAATGAACTATAAAAGGGATCATAGAGATTGGGACATGAGGTAACTGACCCAGGGCACAATGAATCCTATGTGTAAAGCATGATTAAGGTGTCACTAACCCATCATTCCAAGAGCAAGACCAAGTCCATCCTTCTAATCAGTGACATCGCATTGTTTCATCCCATGATGAGCAACTATGAGAGTACCATAACAACAAGGCATATGATCACTTGGAATTTTATGCTAGGGAGGAGTGACTTTTGTTTTGTGGCACTGTGTTTTTCTTTTCTCTTTCTTTTCTTTTCTTTTTCCTTTACTGAGTCTAGAGAAGCCGCCAACCTTCAGGCATGGGTGAATGTCTTTCTAGTGGGACCCCCCTAGAATAGCATTTGATTTTCGAGGGCCCTTTTAATTACTCTTACTTCCATTTTTCATTAGATCTACAGGGATCTTAATACAACCATATTGCATGATAACTCCCACAAAGGTCACCAAAGAGAATCCACAAGTCCCCTTGATGTCACACCCTAATCATTCCCTCTTGGTCCATCCTTCTTCATTCTGGGTACAATGAACACAAAATTAGTTTTAAATTTAGAAATTTCAAGAATATCACTGTACCCTCAAACAAAACCTCTTATTTATAGAGTGGATGAGTGGGTGTAATGGGCTCACTGTTCTAAATAATTGATCACTCATGACTTAATAACATAGAAAACACCTCAACCAATGATCCACATGAGTGTTTTATTCGTAGATGAGATTAATTACAAAAACTGAAAAAGACAAACACACAAACACACAAAAAGATAAAAAGATAAAAAGATAAAACAAAAAGTTGAAAAATGAAAAAAAAAACTGAAAAACAAAAAGGTGTAAAATCAAAGAAATGAAAAATATTTATTAATCCTACTTGTTATTGAAATGGGGGTTATCCCCCATAACTAATCAGTTGAGTATGACAAGGATTAATAAATGAAAGATGAGGATCCTTGCATGTTGGAAGTATTGGAACCGATCTATACTTATCCCCTCTAGGTTCACACACTTGATTATAATAAGCATAGTGGGGCACTTTATACGATGTAGTTCCCAGATAACGAGTTGACCCACTATGATGTTTGTGACTGTTAGATGGTATGCAAGGATTAGGATGATGCCTCCCATGGTTGTGTTCATTGGGCTGTATTTTTTTTGGAGTGTGAGTTGGTGGCCCTAATGAAGTTACATGAGATGTTGAGTTTGATGGTAAGGGTGCACCACATTGTTGGACTTGTGCTGGGTTGGAAGATGCAGTGGCCTTGGAATTATCTTGTCCCTTCCTACGGCTGTGTTTAAAGAAAGGACGCCTTTGATGTTGCGAAGGTTTTTCACTGTTGTTAGTAGCAGTAGCACAAGTGTTATTCATGGGTTGTGGTGGTACAAACACCTTAGGAACAATTGGTGGCATTGTGGAAGGAGGGAAAGGATAAGAATGTTGAAAGTTAGGAGGAATATAAGGTGCACAAGGTGGTGGTTGCGTTGG